>JBBEEM010000016.1:5000-77500 GCA_037305995.1 Sclerodermus sp. 'alternatusi' | reverse complement strand
AAAGGCGTGAGGCCAAGTGGAGCTTTCCCCCCTACCCTTTTCCCCCCTCCCTACTCCAAAGATTTCTTTTACTCCTTTCAGGTTTCCCCATGACCCCAGTGTGCCACCTAGAGCCGCTGGGAAGGCCCGGGTGCTGACCCCCAGTGGGTTGGAGAGGCTGGCCACCGAGGCTCACCCGACTTAGCCAGTACACCGAACGTGTACTAACCCGTAACCCGGTGGGTCCTGAGTCGCTAGACTCGGGGAGCCCAAACCGGGCCGGGGGTTTTGGCTTAAACGCCTGAACCGAGAGCTGGGTACTCTATAAAGCACCCCCCAATCCTGTCCTCTATCTGGCGCGGGCAAAGGATGTATGGCTGATGGGCAAATCAGTCTCGAGCGCTGGATTACCCCGGGGCACCTGCCGAACCCCGGGGGACACATAGGCTGGCATCGCGCCAAATTTTTACTCGTGGGAATCATATGGCCCAATTAACTTCCTCGCGCGCCGAACGAGACCTCGCCACTGGGTCTCAAGTAGGCTTCGAACGACGCGTGACCAGGGCCATGGCCGGGGGATCCACGAGTCTGAGGGCTGCGGAGCCCTTGGCCGTGCCCCTGGATACCGCGAAGGTGGATCCGTGCCGAAGCTCCAGCGGACGTGCCGTTCGCGTTCTCGATCGCCGCACTAAGGAAAACGCGTCCGCTGGAGCCGTAATAACATCGTCGTCCGCGATATTCCCGTCCCCTGTATCGGTCCCTACACCCACCCCCCTTGTACTCTCCCCCCCCTCCGCGGTTCTATCCCCCATCGGGTCGCGCACGCGCTCTCGGTCACGGTCGTGTTCGGTATCACTCCCCCCCATTAAAAACCCGGGATCGCGAACGCGGAAAAGAAGACCCTCGGTGACGGCTAAAACTCGCGGGGATTTGTCGGGAAAAGTCCCAATCGTCGTCCTCAGTCGCCTGGAGACCGCCGAGTGGTCCAGACCGACTCCACCGAGTGGTAACCCGGAGCAAGCGCCACGGAACTCGCGCGCGAGCGTGTGTGAGTCAAGAAAGAATGAGAACGAGAATGTGCCTTCCGTGCGGATGAGGGCAGTCCTCGGCCCGATTCCCGAGGAGGATGAAATGAAAGAGGTGCCGGGAGAGAAAATTGAAATAGGCGCGACCGATAATACAAACGGCACCTCACCAGCTTCACCCACACCCATCGGTTCATCGGATGAGCCCGTTGATGTTAATATTCGGCTACTACAAGCGAACTTAGGCCGATCGAAGAACGCGACAGCAGAGGTGTATTCGCTCACCAAAAGTCGTAAACTGGACATCCTGCTCTTGCAGGAACCGTATGCCAGGGCGACAGGAGGGAGCTACACCGTAGGCGGTCTTGGGACCGGAACCCAAATCGCACACTTTAAAAAAGAACACCCTTGGGCCGCGGTGGCCCTCGTCAACCCCTGCCTGCGAATGCTATATATAGCGCAATTGAGCAACACTCACTGTGTTTGCGCTCAAATCGTTGCGCCGCGATTAATATTTTACGTAGTCTCCCACTACTTCCAGTGGAGGGACGACATAGAGATCCACATTAAGCACCTGGAACAGGTGCTTCGGGCACTTCGCGGCGAACGCGTCCTGATCGCGTTGGACGCGAACGCAAAATCAACGATGTGGGGACCCTCGAGCGATGCGCGCGGAGAATCGCTCGAGAACCTCATTGGATCTCTATCGATTCAGGTAGAAAACCGAATAAATGAAGGACCGACCTTCAGCTCGCAGGCAGGTACTGCGTTTATCGATGTTACCCTCGCGACTGAGAAAATGTCCCGGGACATTTCCCACTGGGCCATTCACCCGGAGTGGATCCAGTGCAGTGACCATCGAGCGGTGGAGATTCGGGTCGGCCCCCCCGGGGCGGCGGAGTGTATCGCCGGACCAGTGACCATGAGGTTCAACACACGTTGGGCCGACTGGGAGCGGTTCGGGGGTGGACTCCTCGAGCTATCGGGCTCGCGCCTGGTGGGGCGGGCCTTGGACCTGCCGGCTGATGTCGAGTCGCTGGCGACCGATTTAACGAATGTGCTCCTCAGGGCGTGCGAAACGGCAATGCCTCGGAAAAAGCGCTTTAGGAAGTCCAATCCGTGGTGGACCCGCGAGCTCACGAAGAAAAAACGCGACGTCTATAGGGCCCGACGTCTGTGGCAGCGCGAGCGCGACGAAGGTGAGAGGGAGGTAAAAAGGGGCACATTCCGAAATAAATTACGCGAATACAGCCACGCGATTAGGAGAGCCAAGAGGGCAAGCTGGAGAGAATTCGTCTCTTCGCACGGCAACCTGGAGCCCTGGGGCTTCGTATATAAGCACCAGGATAACAAGCTCCGGACTGAGAGGGTGCTCAGCACTCTCCGGAGAGACGGAGACTCGACAAACTGTATGCGAGATACCGCCAGCTGCCTCCTTGACGTTCACGTGGTAAACGATTGTGTCATCGGAGAGGACCAAGCACAACGGGCGATTAGAATCGAGAATGAAACGGCACCCCCTACCGAAAACGCGCCCCCCATAACAGCCGACGAGATACGGAAATGCCTCCGTACGTTTAAAAATAAAAAGGCCCCGGGGCCCGATCTTATCGAAGTTGTGGTCCTCAAGCGCGCCTTCGATACCATTCCGGAAATCTTCCGCGACCTTTTTAATGGGTGCCTCCGGCTGGGCGTCTTCCCGTCGGCCTGGAAGAAGGGATCCATTAGGATGCTTCTGAAAGGCGACGATAAGGACGTGGAGGACCCAAAATCTTATCGCCCAATCTGTCTCCTCCCCGTGATAGGAAAACTTTTTGAGAAGATTCTCAATTCGCGGTTGGCAGCAACGGTTATGCGCCCTGGTGTGCCCTCCGATAGACAGTATGGCTTCATGCCTGGTCTGTCTACGGAGGATGCTATCGTCGAGGTGAGGCGACTGGTAAACGCCTCTGAAGGGAGGTACGCCATAGCCCTCCTCTTCGATATAACCGGGGCGTTTGACAACGTGTGGTGGCCACTAGTGCTCGCGGCGCTTAGAGAACGAAATTGTCCGCGTAACGTATACGAGGTGCTCCGGAGCTACCTCAGCGATAGAAGCGTATCGATAAATTGGGGTTGGGAGGAGGTTTCGAAGGTGGCGACGAGGGGATGCCCGCAGGGCTCTATACTCGGCCCTACTTTCTGGAACCTCATGTTCGACGGGCTACTGAGGAAACTCGAATCCTTGGTCGGGGATAGGTTCGTCGCGTATGCCGATGACCTGATCGTAATCATCTCTGGCGATTCGCGCCGTGAGCTAGAGATGGAGGGTCAGCGCGTCGTCGATGAAATTGTTAGTTGGTGCTCCGCCGCGAAACTCCAGCTCTCAGAGCGTAAGACTGAGGGCATAGTCCTCAGGTGCAACTGGGAGCGGAGGGCACCAATCGGAAGACGGGGAGGAGCGCGTCCGGATCGCAAGCGGAAACAGGACAAGAGGTCGACACTCGCCGGTCGGCCTCCTGTCATAAAACTGAACGGAAAGTCCATCGGATTTAAGGACACGGTAAGGTACCTAGGTATAAAATTAGATAGAGAATTAGGAATTCGCTCGCATGTGGAGGACCGTCGTTGTAGGGTCGATGCCCTTTTCGGAAAACTTAGGCGGCTGGCACGTGGGACGTGGGGGCTGCGGTTCCCGGCCCTCTCCACCCTGTATCGGGGCGTTTTCCTGCCGGTGGTCACATATGCGGCCGCAGGCTGGAGCGACCTGTGTCGGAGGGGAGAGCTGGCGGCGCTACTGTCCCTCCAGCGGCGTGTCCTGATAGCGATGACGTCAGCCTATAGGACGGCATCGCTGGACGGACTGTGCGTCGTTGCTGGGGCTGCCCCCGTGGACCTAGTGTTGGCCGAACGGAAAGCTAGGTACCAACTCCGCACGTGTGGGGTCGCAAGGTTTGGCGAAGCGGAGGTCTCCATTGAGGACCCCGACTGTCGCGAAAGGCTCACACGAGAGCTTCAGGTGATGTGGCAGGCGCGTTGGTCCACCTCGTCGAAAGGCCGGACCACTGCCACATTTTTCCCATCGGTCACCGATAGATTAAACGCGACTTGGGTTCGTCCGGACCACTGGGTCACCCAAGCTCTAACGGGACACGGTGCCTTCAATGAAAGGCTGGCTTCCTTCGGTCTTAGGGACTCCGCGAATTGCGACTACTGCGCCGTGATCGATAACCCGCAACACACGTTAATGTGTTGCGAGGAATTTGAGCCACAGCGCGTGGCTCTCCGCGAGTTCTTAGGGCAAAATTGCGGGTGGCCCGAGGCCGCCAGAAGACTCGTCTCGTCGAAGGAAGCATTCGCGTGCTTCGCCGACTTCTGTCAATCCGTGCTCGAAATTAAGGTGACAGAAGTCGCTTAACTTATAAGGTAGTCCGCGAATTAAGATCGTGTGAAGCCCTCACCCACCGGGTGAGTCGGAGCCCCGGTGGTTTCTCCGGGGGGCATCGTATAGGGAAACGCGTATCCAATTAATAAATTCTTTTCATTTTCAGGAACCCAAACCTCCAAACCTTCCCATCCTACATTCCCTCCCTTTTTCCACAATGAGTGTATGTCCGGGCGGGACATAAGGGCACGCCTCCCTGTGGCTCCCCGTGGGTGCAGTCCGGGCTGGGGGTGTCGAAAGATTCCACTGGATCGGACTGTAGCAAAGATGCCCTCCACCATATGCGAACCTGGTGGCACCTTGGATTTTTCCTGGGCCCGCTGCGTTTTGGGGTGGTTCAGCGCTGGATTGTGGATGGATCGGCTTTGTTTATGCTGCTCGAGCGGCGAGGCAACGTGTGCCACACTAGTTGTCCCTATCTACTCCGTCCCGACGGGTCTCCACCTTGACGTGGTGGGACGGCTTAAGGTCAAATTAAAGAGTTTGACCAACCAAGAGAGACCCACGCACCATCGAACGCTCGAATGAGAGTTCTGCGCTCTGGGTGAGGAAACTTCGTTTCGAACGCGCCGGACGATCGTAGATCTCCGGAAATAGCGAGGGGCACGACCTTGTACCGTGTAACAGCGGGGAAGGCGTGCACTCCTGCCTGGAGCGCGGAATGCGGGTGCGCCGCCCACGACCGGGGGCGGATTCACACAGGAAGTTACCTCCTGTACCCGGTCCGGAGAGAGGAGCACCGCACTATGTGCGGTGAATGATCACCGGGAAGTCCTCCGTAACTCCTCAAAAATCCCGCCCGTCCAGGGCCAGGGGCGAGTAGCAGGAAGGTTCTTTTCCTCCTGTACTGGTCCACCGAGGGTCACTGAGGTGCGAAACCTCGGTGATCCGAACCACTAAAGGCGTGAGGCCAAGTGGAGCTTTCCCCCCTACCCTTTTCCCCCCTCCCTACTCCAAAGATTTCTTTTACTCCTTTCAGGTTTCCCCATGACCCCAGTGTGCCACCTAGAGCCGCTGGGAAGGCCCGGGTGCTGACCCCCAGTGGGTTGGAGAGGCTGGCCACCGAGGCTCACCCGACTTAGCCAGTACACCGAACGTGTACTAACCCGTAACCCGGTGGGTCCTGAGTCGCTAGACTCGGGGAGCCCAAACCGGGCCGGGGGTTTTGGCTTAAACGCCTGAACCGAGAGCTGGGTACTCTATAAAGCACCCCCCAATCCTGTCCTCTATCTGGCGCGGGCAAAGGATGTATGGCTGATGGGCAAATCAGTCTCGAGCGCTGGATTACCCCGGGGCACCTGCCGAACCCCGGGGGACACATAGGCTGGCATCGCGCCAAATTTTTACTCGTGGGAATCATATGGCCCAATTAACTTCCTCGCGCGCCGAACGAGACCTCGCCACTGGGTCTCAAGTAGGCTTCGAACGACGCGTGACCAGGGCCATGGCCGGGGGATCCACGAGTCTGAGGGCTGCGGAGCCCTTGGCCGTGCCCCTGGATACCGCGAAGGTGGATCCGTGCCGAAGCTCCAGCGGACGTGCCGTTCGCGTTCTCGATCGCCGCACTAAGGAAAACGCGTCCGCTGGAGCCGTAATAACATCGTCGTCCGCGATATTCCCGTCCCCTGTATCGGTCCCTACACCCACCCCCCTTGTACTCTCCCCCCCCTCCGCGGTTCTATCCCCCATCGGGTCGCGCACGCGCTCTCGGTCACGGTCGTGTTCGGTATCACTCCCCCCCATTAAAAACCCGGGATCGCGAACGCGGAAAAGAAGACCCTCGGTGACGGCTAAAACTCGCGGGGATTTGTCGGGAAAAGTCCCAATCGTCGTCCTCAGTCGCCTGGAGACCGCCGAGTGGTCCAGACCGACTCCACCGAGTGGTAACCCGGAGCAAGCGCCACGGAACTCGCGCGCGAGCGTGTGTGAGTCAAGAAAGAATGAGAACGAGAATGTGCCTTCCGTGCGGATGAGGGCAGTCCTCGGCCCGATTCCCGAGGAGGATGAAATGAAAGAGGTGCCGGGAGAGAAAATTGAAATAGGCGCGACCGATAATACAAACGGCACCTCACCAGCTTCACCCACACCCATCGGTTCATCGGATGAGCCCGTTGATGTTAATATTCGGCTACTACAAGCGAACTTAGGCCGATCGAAGAACGCGACAGCAGAGGTGTATTCGCTCATCAAAAGTCGTAATCTGGACATCCTGCTCTTGCAGGAACCGTATGCCAGGGCGACAGGAGGGAGCTACACCGTAGGCGGTCTTGGGACCGGAACCCAAATCGCACACTTTAAAAAAGAACACCCTTGGGCCGCGGTGGCCCTCGTCAACCCCTGCCTGCGAATGCTATATATAGCGCAATTGAGCAACACTCACTGTGTTTGCGCTCAAATCGTTGCGCCGCGATTAATATTTTACGTAGTCTCCCACTACTTCCAGTGGAGGGACGACATAGAGATCCACATTAAGCACCTGGAACAGGTGCTTCGGGCACTTCGCGGCGAACGCGTCCTGATCGCGTTGGACGCGAACGCAAAATCAACGATGTGGGGACCCTCGAGCGATGCGCGCGGAGAATCGCTCGAGAACCTCATTGGATCTCTATCGATTCAGGTAGAAAACCGAATAAATGAAGGACCGACCTTCAGCTCGCAGGCAGGTACTGCGTTTATCGATGTTACCCTCGCGACTGAGAAAATGTCCCGGGACATTTCCCACTGGGCCATTCACCCGGAGTGGATCCAGTGCAGTGACCATCGAGCGGTGGAGATTCGGGTCGGCCCCCCCGGGGCGGCGGAGTGTATCGCCGGACCAGTGACCATGAGGTTCAACACACGTTGGGCCGACTGGGAGCGGTTCGGGGGTGGACTCCTCGAGCTATCGGGCTCGCGCCTGGTGGGGCGGGCCTTGGACCTGCCGGCTGATGTCGAGTCGCTGGCGACCGATTTAACGAATGTGCTCCTCAGGGCGTGCGAAACGGCAATGCCTCGGAAAAAGCGCTTTAGGAAGTCCAATCCGTGGTGGACCCGCGAGCTCACGAAGAAAAAACGCGACGTCTATAGGGCCCGACGTCTGTGGCAGCGCGAGCGCGACGAAGGTGAGAGGGAGGTAAAAAGGGGCACATTCCGAAATAAATTACGCGAATACAGCCACGCGATTAGGAGAGCCAAGAGGGCAAGCTGGAGAGAATTCGTCTCTTCGCACGGCAACCTGGAGCCCTGGGGCTTCGTATATAAGCACCAGGATAACAAGCTCCGGACTGAGAGGGTGCTCAGCACTCTCCGGAGAGACGGAGACTCGACAAACTGTATGCGAGATACCGCCAGCTGCCTCCTTGACGTTCACGTGGTAAACGATTGTGTCATCGGAGAGGACCAAGCACAACGGGCGATTAGAATCGAGAATGAAACGGCACCCCCTACCGAAAACGCGCCCCCCATAACAGCCGACGAGATACGGAAATGCCTCCGTACGTTTAAAAATAAAAAGGCCCCGGGGCCCGATCTTATCGAAGTTGTGGTCCTCAAGCGCGCCTTCGATACCATTCCGGAAATCTTCCGCGACCTTTTTAATGGGTGCCTCCGGCTGGGCGTCTTCCCGTCGGCCTGGAAGAAGGGATCCATTAGGATGCTTCTGAAAGGCGACGATAAGGACGTGGAGGACCCAAAATCTTATCGCCCAATCTGTCTCCTCCCCGTGATAGGAAAACTTTTTGAGAAGATTCTCAATTCGCGGTTGGCAGCAACGGTTATGCGCCCTGGTGTGCCCTCCGATAGACAGTATGGCTTCATGCCTGGTCTGTCTACGGAGGATGCTATCGTCGAGGTGAGGCGACTGGTAAACGCCTCTGAAGGGAGGTACGCCATAGCCCTCCTCTTCGATATAACCGGGGCGTTTGACAACGTGTGGTGGCCACTAGTGCTCGCGGCGCTTAGAGAACGAAATTGTCCGCGTAACGTATACGAGGTGCTCCGGAGCTACCTCAGCGATAGAAGCGTATCGATAAATTGGGGTTGGGAGGAGGTTTCGAAGGTGGCGACGAGGGGATGCCCGCAGGGCTCTATACTCGGCCCTACTTTCTGGAACCTCATGTTCGACGGGCTACTGAGGAAACTCGAATCCTTGGTCGGGGATAGGTTCGTCGCGTATGCCGATGACCTGATCGTAATCATCTCTGGCGATTCGCGCCGTGAGCTAGAGATGGAGGGTCAGCGCGTCGTCGATGAAATTGTTAGTTGGTGCTCCGCCGCGAAACTCCAGCTCTCAGAGCGTAAGACTGAGGGCATAGTCCTCAGGTGCAACTGGGAGCGGAGGGCACCAATCGGAAGACGGGGAGGAGCGCGTCCGGATCGCAAGCGGAAACAGGACAAGAGGTCGACACTCGCCGGTCGGCCTCCTGTCATAAAACTGAACGGAAAGTCCATCGGATTTAAGGACACGGTAAGGTACCTAGGTATAAAATTAGATAGAGAATTAGGAATTCGCTCGCATGTGGAGGACCGTCGTTGTAGGGTCGATGCCCTTTTCGGAAAACTTAGGCGGCTGGCACGTGGGACGTGGGGGCTGCGGTTCCCGGCCCTCTCCACCCTGTATCGGGGCGTTTTCCTGCCGGTGGTCACATATGCGGCCGCAGGCTGGAGCGACCTGTGTCGGAGGGGAGAGCTGGCGGCGCTACTGTCCCTCCAGCGGCGTGTCCTGATAGCGATGACGTCAGCCTATAGGACGGCATCGCTGGACGGACTGTGCGTCGTTGCTGGGGCTGCCCCCGTGGACCTAGTGTTGGCCGAACGGAAAGCTAGGTACCAACTCCGCACGTGTGGGGTCGCAAGGTTTGGCGAAGCGGAGGTCTCCATTGAGGACCCCGACTGTCGCGAAAGGCTCACACGAGAGCTTCAGGTGATGTGGCAGGCGCGTTGGTCCACCTCGTCGAAAGGCCGGACCACTGCCACATTTTTCCCATCGGTCACCGATAGATTAAACGCGACTTGGGTTCGTCCGGACCACTGGGTCACCCAAGCTCTAACGGGACACGGTGCCTTCAATGAAAGGCTGGCTTCCTTCGGTCTTAGGGACTCCGCGAATTGCGACTACTGCGCCGTGATCGATAACCCGCAACACACGTTAATGTGTTGCGAGGAATTTGAGCCACAGCGCGTGGCTCTCCGCGAGTTCTTAGGGCAAAATTGCGGGTGGCCCGAGGCCGCCAGAAGACTCGTCTCGTCGAAGGAAGCATTCGCGTGCTTCGCCGACTTCTGTCAATCCGTGCTCGAAATTAAGGTGACAGAAGTCGCTTAACTTATAAGGTAGTCCGCGAATTAAGATCGTGTGAAGCCCTCACCCACCGGGTGAGTCGGAGCCCCGGTGGTTTCTCCGGGGGGCATCGTATAGGGAAACGCGTATCCAATTAATAAATTCTTTTCATTTTCAGGAACCCAAACCTCCAAACCTTCCCATCCTACATTCCCTCCCTTTTTCCACAATGAGTGTATGTCCGGGCGGGACATAAGGGCACGCCTCCCTGTGGCTCCCCGTGGGTGCAGTCCGGGCTGGGGGTGTCGAAAGATTCCACTGGATCGGACTGTAGCAAAGATGCCCTCCACCATATGCGAACCTGGTGGCACCTTGGATTTTTCCTGGGCCCGCTGCGTTTTGGGGTGGTTCAGCGCTGGATTGTGGATGGATCGGCTTTGTTTATGCTGCTCGAGCGGCGAGGCAACGTGTGCCACACTAGTTGTCCCTATCTACTTTTTAACACTGCACTGCCACGGGTCGATGTCGAAAGACGAAATGGCTCCTATGTGGCGCGCACCGTCAACGTGCTGCCTCCGATTGCCGCGGGCCGCCGGAATTGGCAAAAGCGTCCCGGGCATCGGAAAGCAGGATCAACCAGGGAAAGGATCCCCGAGTTGCTTGGCCGGGGTAGAGTGCGCAGGGTCACGCCGCCCCGGCGTTTTTATTGCTTCCACGAAAGCAATGCGCCGCGTGGTACTTGTGCGGATCCCTCGGCTCCCTGCAGGCTGAGTGGACAACGGGATCCTGTTGCAAAAGAAAAGCCATCTTATTAGTGGCGAGGATACATGAGCACTGCTCTATCCTCTTCGAATGGGTGCCAACTGACTGGCGCTCCTGTGTGTTTGCCGTGCACAGCGACCCGTGTCGTTCGGGAAGGGGAACCTGGGCACTGAGGGGGCCTACACCTGCGGGTGTAACGTCCCCAACACTTGCCTTTGGCCCCGTACCGGACTAGACGGGAGGCCCTGGGCTAACCCAGTCAGGGTCAATCGGCTAGGAGTACACCACCTGGTGGGGTCTCCTCAGGGTGAGTTGGCCTATGCCAGCTATAGCTAGTGTGACGCCCCAGCCCTGCGAAGCAGGGTTCCAATTGAGGGTCCAAGGAGGCCGGGGTGCGCACGACGTTGAATTAGAAAAATACTTTATGGGTTCCAATAATATTTCTGCCGAAACGGGATCGATTGCCACGTGTCGATCCCAGAGTAGGCACTTTGAACGGGAAGCCAGGAACTCAGGAGCAAGCACCAGGCTGGGCGCATGCAGCCGGAGCACTTCGAATGTATGCTCTGGGCCCCTGGCTGAATGCCACGTGGCTGTCGAACGTTTGAACGCACTGGAAGGGAAGGCTACCACCTCCCCCTACCCAACAGTCCCTAGGGACACGGTCGCGGGCTTGGGAGTAGCGCCCCAAGATCGGACAAACGCACCAGTCCCTGAAGAGGTGGCCTCGAACGCAATAAATGTCCCCTCACGTGGACTGAGGATCAAGCAGTTAAATATGCAAAGATCGAACACAGTCCACTACGAGGCTAGGAACTTGATCAGTATGGATAAAACCGATGTGCTGCTTATGCAGGAGCCCTACAGCTTGGGAAACAAAATCCCGAGCTTGGGTCCAGGCGTGGCAGTGGTCACGGGCGCCAAAGGGGTTCCCCCCATGGCTGCAATAGCAGCCCGGACCGAGTCCGGTGGTATGGTCAAACTGACCGAGCTATCGGACTCACATATTGTGGTGGTCCAGATTGAGAAAGGATCGGGATCCCTTTATCTGGTCAGCCAGTACTTCCAGTTCTCGGAAGATATCGAAAGAAGTCTGACCAGACTCGAAAGGGTGCTGACAGCACTAAAAGGGAAGGACATAATTATCTGCGCGGACGTAAATGCAAAATCGCCCCTCTGGGGCGGTAATACGCAGGACGACCGCGGAGATAAGCTGGCTTGCTTTATAGCTCAGCATGGCCTTATAATCTTGAACGAAAGAGGACATGCTAGCACGTTTGCAAGTCCATCCGGTGAGTCGAACATAGATATAACTATGACCACTCCAGGAATGATCAACAAAATCGAAAGATGGTCAGTCAAAGTAGGGCTGACCTCGAGTGATCACAGAGTACTGGAGACGATCACCGGAAAAACCACTGCTGGTAGCACAACGACTACGCAGCGATTTCGGCGCTTCATTACTTCTTCTGCAGATTGGCAAAGTTTCCAGGCCACGCTAATGAGGGAAAAATGTGCGCTTGCTGAAAAAGCCATCCTAAATTCCGAAGGAGTACAGGAGTACGCGACATTATTAGAGGAAATAATAGTAAAGGCCTGCGACTCCTCTATGAAACGGAAAAGCTGGAGGAAAGCCACCGTGCCCTGGTGGAACGAGACCCTCTCAAAAATGAAGAGGAAAGTCGCAAGGGCCAGGTGGGTATACTCTACAGCTAGAGATGACACACGTCAGGCAAAAAAGGCAGAGTACCGAACCAAGAGAAAAGCCTACAAAAATGCCATACGCAAAGCTAAACTCGAAAGTTGGCAAGAATATGTCACAGGGGTTGGAAACCAGAACCCCTGGAGCTATGCGTATAAATTGGCTGCGGGTAAGGTCCGGAAGGAAGAGATGCTAAGCTGCATTAGAAGGCCAGACGGGTCTGTAACACAGACCTGGAAGGAAACTGCAGAAGCACTATTGAACGGCTTAATTCCGGATGACGAGGAAGCCAGCGACTCTCCCGAACAAAGGGAGATCAGGCGGGGTGCTGTGCAGGGCTCCGAGGGAGAGGACACAAGTCCTTTCACCGAGGAAGAACTGGCAAAGGCAATTACTAGCCTGAAAAGTGGGAAGGCACCTGGCCTGGACGGGGTAGAGGTCGAAGCGGTAAAACGTGCATACGGATGTGTGCACGAAGAGCTGCTAAGACTCTACAATGCCTGTCTAGAGTTCGGGGTCTTCCCTACACGCTGGAAAGTCGGATCATTAGTGATCCTCCTCAAGAGCCCGGATAAGGATGAACAGATGGTCAAATCATACAGACCTATCTGCCTACTATCGGTCCTGGGCAAAATACTAGAGAAACTAATTCTCTATAGGCTGGACCCAGTCGTTTCGAATGCGGCATATGCCTCAAATAAACAGTATGGATTCAGGGCTGGGAGGTCCACTGTGGACGCCTTAATAGCCCTGAAAAACACTGTAAAACAGAGCAGGGATAAGTACCTGCTGGCGTTGTCATTTGACATCTCGGGCGCATTTGACCATGTCTGGTGGCCGAGTGTCCTGGCCAGCTTGAGGGAGAGAAGCTGCCCAGGGAATCTCTACAGCCTAATGAGCAACTACCTCTCGGGGCGACAGACTAGAATAGTCTCGAGCACCGATGAGGTTGACAAAGCCCAAACAAGAGGCTGCCCTCAGGGATCAATCCTCGGACCATGTCTATGGAACATGGTTTTCGACGGAGTTCTCCGAGAGCTTGAACAGGCTGACCCCAACCTTAACATAAGGGAGGTGATAGCATATGCAGATGACCTGCTGATCCTGATTGCAGGAAACTCAAGGCAGGCACTGCAGGATGGAGGACAGGTGGCTACAGACCTAGTGGTCTCGTGGGCTACCAGTCAAAAACTGTCCGTCTCGGAGAGCAAAACTGAGATGATCCTGATGAGGGGGAAGTTGAACGCCCAGAGACCTCCTGTAATTAGGATTAATCGGAAATCGATTGCCCTAAGACAAGAGGTAAAGTACCTGGGAGTTATCATCGAAAGAGAACTTAGATTCAACTCCCATACTAGATATGTTGCAGCAAAGGCTAGGAACATATTCTTCAAGTTGGCCACGATGGCTAGAGCCAAATGGGGAATAAGGGCGAGGGCCCTTAAAATTATTTATAAGGGGGTCTTCGTCCCAATAATTACTTATGCGGCTCCATGTTGGATAGATGAGCTGAACTGTCATGCGAAGAGAGTGCTTCTCTCCGCACAAAGACAGGCGCTCATAACTGTCATAAGAGCATATCGAACGACCTCGAGAGAGGCTTGCCCTGTCATTGCGGGTGTGCTGCCCATCGACTTGGCTGCACAAATGAGCTCTCTTATGTATAAGGCAAAGAAAGGAATAAACTTTGTGTTCGAGAACATCCAGTTCAACGAATGCGAAGCATTGTGTACGAGATAACGTCTAGTACGGCCCACGGCCGCTAGATGGCTAGGCCCGCGCGGCGCGCCTATACGGCCCTGCTTACCGATTCTCGCTATTGATAAAGGGACCATGTCCTCTTATCAATAGCGACGAAGCACCTGCCCAGCGCAGTACCCAGCACATCCGACCACAGGCCAGATCTTGAGGCTCTCGAGATCTTCCTCTCTCTCTTTTCCGTCTCACCAAGGCTCTTGGCGAGACATCCTCCTGCCGTCCTGCAAGGGCTCCTTGCACGGCCTCCATTCCTCTGGGTACTTCAGTCATTCCGACCGCGGGATACTGAACACCGGTGCCGTCGCTTCGCGTTCGCCAGTCGAACCACGAAGTACAGTCGGAACTGGTCACTACGCCAGCCGTGTGACCAGCCTTTCGACTCTACGACCAGTGGGTTGATCAGGACTCCTGGTCAATCTCTGGATCGTACTTTTTGTATTGCCGCTGTTGGGTCCAGTATCCCTCAGCCCCTTTTGTATCTTTCTCTTAATTAAACATAATTTTATTTAAGCTTAGCGTCCGACTTCTTCTGCAGAAAACCTCCTTTCGTCTTTCAGCTCGTGGGAGTAACTAACGCACCTGTTAATTACGCACAAATTGTTGGTCCTTCGAGCCGGATATCTGGCATTTTCTGTTGTGCGGTGCAAATTACTGACCACGAGAGAAAGAAAGGGTTAAGGTCGACGCAATGTCACACGACATCTCCGGGTACATCACCCACCTCAACGTCCTCCGGGAGGAGTTGACTCGCCTCTTCGCCAATACAAAGAAACGTGGGGTGAACAATTTCACCAGGCGTTTCCTCAAGGAACGTTCAGCCACGGTTAATCGGGTTTTCGAAGACATTAAAACGATCCATTTGGAGATCTGTAATGCAATCCCTGCCACCGAACTGTCACAGTCCAACTATACTAAATCTAATACGTATCAGCTGGCTGTAGACGTTTACGAAGCTGTAGAAATGTATCTCGACGAACATCTCGATAGGCTGACAGAAGAATCTCCCGCCTCCCCTAATACTAATAGGGTCCAGAGTTCATCGGGTTGTCCGCTCAAATTGCCACACATCGATTTGCCAAAATTTTCGGGCAATTATCCGAGCTGGCCCTCATTTCACGATAGTTTTCGGTCGATGGTCCACGAGAGCACCAATCTTCCGGCTATCCAGAAATTCCATTATTTACGAGCATGTTTAAGCGGAGAAGCGCTTGGCATGATTCAAAATCTGCCGCTCACCGAGGATAATTATCACACGGCTTGGGAAACCGTCAAGACCCGTTACTCCAACAGGCGCCTCCTCATTTCCACGCTACTGACTCAGTTCTTTGAGGTAGCCAACACTCGATTCGATCACCTGCCTTCGATCAAGGCTCTACGCGATGCTGCTACCTTGACAATTGACGCATTGCGTAATGCAGGCTGTGAAGTAGACGCTTGGGCACCATTGCTCATTCATTATCTTAGCAGCAAGTTTGATGATTGGCTCAATGAAGAGTGGGAGAAACTGCTGAGTGAGACGACCGAGTATCCGGAACTCTCTAAATTCACCGACTTCCTTTCCAGACGCATCACCGTCTTGGAGGCTCGGGGCAATTCCAAGTGCAAACCGAAACGGTTACTCGATAAACCCATTCGCGTACACACAGTGGAGACTGTTCGCACCAAATGCTCTAACTGTTTAAAGGAGCATTTTCTTTTTCAATGTCCAAAATTCTTGGGACTGTCCCCAGATGGACGATACAAGTTCGCTCAGGGCGCAAAGCTCTGCCTGAACTGCCTACGCAGTGGCCATTCTGTTGGGAACTGTACATCCAACAACAGGTGCCGCACTTGCACCAAACCACATCACACACTTCTTCACTTTCCTAAAAGGAATGTTGCCGCCACCAAGGTTACGAATACGGGAAGCACCGAAGAACAGACCGTGTCCCAAGTCACGACTCTACTCAGTGCAGAAGAAGACCGTACGGTTCTACTCGGCACGGTAATGGTGGAGGTTCGGTCTCCCGAAGGCCGTGCCTTAACAGTGCGAGGATTAGTAGACAATGCGTCTCAAAAATCCTTTATTACGGAGAAGCTAGCACAGAGATTGCGATTGCCGCGAAGTGAGCAATCCTCCACGGTGTACGGCGTGGCGGGCATTGCAGCCTGCAAGGCACCTCCCTGTACACAGGCGAGTTTACACTCCCTGGGAGACAATAAGATGTCGTTAGGCATTAAGGCGCTTATCTTACCCAAGGTAACGAATTACATGCCTCCGACATACTCCTCAGCTGGATTTCCAGAACTACAGAAGCTGGAGCTATCGGACAAATACTCGTCCTTCCGGGCTCCGATTGACGTCTTGATCGGGGCTGACTACTACCCGCAAGTGATGGAGGAACGAGCGATCAAATCACCAGATCAAAGCCTCATAGCTCAGCTCACTATCTTTGGCTGGACAGTGATCGGTAATGTTCCCGAAGTTGAGGCTACACACTCTAACTGTATCCAAGTGCTGCATTGCTGCAACGTGGACCAGACACTGAGGAAATTTTGGGAATTGGAGGAAGTTCCGTCAACACCTTCGCTATCCCCAGAGGATCAACAGTGCGAAGACTTCTTCAAGAAGACAGTATCACAATCTCCTTCTGGACGATTCTCAGTGGGATTACCATTCCGGTCAGACTTTGACCCCAGTCAGCTGGGCGCTACTCATACTATCGCGGCCTCGGCACTACGACGAGTGACTCGTCGCTTCCAATCATCTCAGCCCCTGCAACAGAGCTACGAGAAGTTTATGGGTGAATACGAAACCCTGGGCCATATGAGCAAGCTCACAGACTTAGAAGAAGACCTCACTGAGAGAACATTCCTACCGCATCACGCCGTCTTCAAGGTGGAAAACGGCAAGGAAAAAATCAGAGTTGTCTTCAACGCCTCATCCAAGTCCTCCACAGGCTATTCACTGAACGATGTTCTCCTCATCGGGCCCAAGTTACAACAGGACATCACGGCAATCCTCATGAACTGGAGAGGACACCGGATGGCAGGTGTCACCGACATCGTCAAGATGTTTCGTCAGATCCTTGTGCGAAAGGAGGATCGACGCTACCAATCCATTCTCTGGACTGCTGATCCACTCAAGCCTCCTCAGGCGTTTGAGTTAAACACCGTTACATACGGTACGGGGCCAGCCCCCTTCCTAGCATCCAGAGTAATCCAGGAGTTGGCAAAGAAATTTGGAAAGGACTTCCCTGATGCCCAGAGCATTTTACTGAATTCCACGTATGTGGATGACATTCTCTTCGGCGCCCATGACGCCCTCCAGCTGGAAGACATCAAAACCCAGCTGATCCAGCTCTTAGGTAAAGGTGAATTCGAATTGAGCAAATGGGCATTCAGTTCACCTCCTGAGGGCATAGCAAGTCAGGATACTTCAAGTTCGGAACCTTCAATCACCCTCCCAGTAGAGGCAGAAGGACCGCTAAAAATCCTAGGAGTATCATGGAATCATACCAGGGATGTATTCCATTTTTCAGTGCATCCATCTCCCATAACGTCGCTTACGAAGAGAATCCTGCTTTCCGAGAACGCGAAGATCTTCGACCCTATGGGATGGATTTCTCCTGTGACCATCAGGCTGAAGCAGCTGATGCAGGCTACATGGCTGTTAAAGATGTCCTGGGATGATCCCATACCAGAGCCCATCAAATCCAAATGGCTGGAGACTTATCAGCAACTCGGATTATTAACTTCAATCAGTGTGCCACGTTGGGACGGCAGAATACCAAAGTCAGGACGCCTGGAGTTAGTTGGATTCTGCGACGCATCCACTCTTTCCTATGGGGCCGTGGTTTACACTCGGTATATCGACAATTTTGGGAAAGTCACCATACGACAAATAATGGCAAAATCCAAGGTGGCACCCATCAAGGCGGTTTCCATCCCTAGACTGGAACTGCTCGCGGCCGTGCTGCTGACAAAACTGATGCTTCACATCAAGAGGTCGCTGAAATGCACGATAGAAGCTATCTCTTGCTTCTCCGACTCTCAAGTCACTTTGGCCTGGATTGCTCAGCATTCTTCCAAATGGAAGGTATTTGTCGGCAATCGAGTGGCTTATATCCAAGAAAATCTGCCAGAGGCTCGATGGCATTATGTCCACACAAAGGAGAATCCAGCAGATTTAAACTCCCGTGGGTTAACACCATCTCAGATGAAGGACGCTGCCCTTTGGTGGCAAGGACCATCCATGCTTCTAGAACCGACAGTCATCTACAAGGACAGTCCTGGTTGGCACACGAAAGAAGAAGGAAGGATTGAAGTTCTGCATAGTTGGGGCCCAGAGCCAGAACCAGCTTCATTCTTCATGAAACGCTTCTCATCATGGTCAAAATTGGTGCGCGTAATGGTGTTTGCACGCCGATTCATTGCGCGTACACTCCGCCGCCAACTGTCACCTACCCAGCTGTTTCCCACTACCAAGGAATATCGGGCAGCAGAACTACACATCACACGAATTGTGCAACGAGAAGAATTCACGGCAGAATTCACTGCTTTGAGTAAGGGCCAGCCCCTCCCCAAGTCTTCTTCTCTGAGCCCTTTGAATCCGTTCGTGGAAGATGGAGTTCTGAAAGTAGGTGGTAGATTGACCAACTCCACACTATCTGAGAGTCAAAAACATCCAAGGATCCTACCAAGCTGCCATGTCGCCATGCTGATTACCCGCAAGGCCCACCTCGACACACTACATGGAGGATTACAATTGACACTGGCTGTCGTGCGCAGCAAGTATTGGGTGCTAAATGGACGCAATATGGCGAAAAAGGTCATCCGTCAGTGCTTAAACTGTACAAAGTGCAAAGGGAGAACTTGTACGGAACTCATGGGTTCACTTCCGTCTTCAAGAGTCCAGAGGAGCTTCCCCTTTGAGCACACAGGCGTGGATTATGCCGGACCTCTACTAGTGAAGCAACACACTGGACGTAACGCTAAATCTACCAAAGCCTATATTGCGGTATTCGTCTGTATGGCTACCAGGGCCCTCCATCTCGAACTAGTGTCCAGTTACACGTCAACGGAATTTTTGGCAGCCCTAGATCGTTTCATCGCCCGTCGCGGCAAGCCGACGGTAATATATAGTGATAATGGCTCCAACTTCCTGGGGGCCTATGCCGAACTAAAACGTGCTTTCCGAGAGGCCAGGAACCACGCACAATCATTAGAAAGCACGGAGGGAATTGAGTGGAAATTCATACCCGTATCCACACCACACTGGGGCGGAATTTGGGAAAGCGGCGTGCGAGCAGTCAAGCACCATCTTCGCCGTTCTCTTGGGGCATTCATACCAACATCGTTGGAAATGTCCACCTTGCTCTGCCGGATAGAAGCCTGCCTCAATTCAAGACCTCTGACCCGCCTGCACGACGACTCGGACAGTTTGGACTACTTGTCGCCTGGGCATTTTCTCATCGGCCGACCAATATTGGCCGCGCCAGAAAAATCCACGCTTCATTTGAAGCTCACCACGTTGAACCGCTGGCAACATGTATCTCACGTGGCCGAGACCTTTTGGAGGCAATGGTCCAAGGAGTACCTCCATACCCTTCAACCAAGGTCAAAATGGAGAAAAAAGGAGCAAGAATTGAGGGACGGTGATATCGTCATCTTAAAGGATTCCAACGCTCCATGCAAATGGAAAATGGGTAGGATCATACGAATGATTCCCGGAACCGACTCCGTTGCAAGAGTTGCACTAGTCAAGACTGCCCAGAAGGAAGTGCAGCGCAGCATAACCCAACTATGCAAACTGCCTGCCTAAAAATCCATCCGTCTGGGTCCTCAACGATATGCTGGCTTTCCGAAAACGGTTCAACACCTTCAAATCTTCTCTGCCAGTAAACAAGTGACGTCAGAACAACTCCTGTTTACTATAAAAGGACCTCCCACGGAGCAACCCTTACAGTCAATTAAATATCTTGAGCCAGCACTTCAAGGTATGATGGATTGCTTTATTCAACTGGATTTGGAGAAGGAAGTGAAGGACTACCTGGACAAGTTTGGAGAGCCAACGCTGGAGGCATTCGACGATACGTTCCTCGCCGAATTCGCCGACGAAAACGCCGACGCCTTCGACGACGCAACCACCATGTCGACTGGATCAGCCTTGCCAGACTTGAGTGCATCAACTGCATTGCAGTTACCCGTGCAAATACTAATAACTGCACTAACGGGTGTGGACAACGCCATGGAGCTGGAGACCTCGCCAGTCGAGCCCGCCGAGCTCCAGACTTTGAATCCTTCGTCGTGGGACAACGGGATTATCCACGACAACACCGCCAAGGAGATTAGCCGAGACTCCACCACCGTGTACATCAGATGCTTCGGGGTCGTCATCGCCGTCCCACTGACTGCCATACGGAAGTTCCGTCAATGGAAGGACTGGGCTTCCCAAGGAAAAATCACCCTGCGCTGGAGCAAGGATTTCCAGCTTTCATCCGCCAAACTGGCTTTCCGAGCCAAACAGGCGCATTAGTGCCCACGCACCTTACCTGCGTTAGTTTTAAGTTTTCTTATCCATTTGCTTGCGGATTCTAGTTTTTAAGTGTTCTTATATTCTTCTTTGCGTGCGGTTTTAGTTTTTAAGTTTTTCAAGCCTTTACCACATCAGGGTCATTGCGAACCCTCAAAAGTTCGGCCTATTATTATTATTATTATTATTTTCTAGGCTGAAAAATTATTCTTTCTTTAGTTCAATGAGAACATTTTTTTGTGTAAAAGGGGCAATCTGCAAACATCTCCGTCATCTTTCGGTTAACGCCACAGGGGCGTTAACGGGGGGGAATGTTTTGTACGAGATAACGTCTAGTACGGCCCACGGCCGCTAGATGGCTAGGCCCGCGCGGCGCGCCTATACGGCCCTGCTTACCGATTCTCGCTATTGATAAAGGGACCATGTCCTCTTATCAATAGCGACGAAGCACCTGCCCAGCGCAGTACCCAGCACATCCGACCACAGGCCAGATCTTGAGGCTCTCGAGATCTTCCTCTCTCTCTTTTCCGTCTCACCAAGGCTCTTGGCGAGACATCCTCCTGCCGTCCTGCAAGGGCTCCTTGCACGGCCTCCATTCCTCTGGGTACTTCAGTCATTCCGACCGCGGGATACTGAACACCGGTGCCGTCGCTTCGCGTTCGCCAGTCGAACCACGAAGTACAGTCGGAACTGGTCACTACGCCAGCCGTGTGACCAGCCTTTCGACTCTACGACCAGTGGGTTGATCAGGACTCCTGGTCAATCTCTGGATCGTACTTTTTGTATTGCCGCTGTTGGGTCCAGTATCCCTCAGCCCCTTTTGTATCTTTCTCTTAATTAAACATAATTTTATTTAAGCTTAGCGTCCGACTTCTTCTGCAGAAAACCTCCTTTCGTCTTTCAGCTCGTGGGAGTAACTAACGCACCTGTTAATTACGCACACATTGAACGCGACCAGAATTGCCGAGATACATAGAGTGTTGAAAGAAAAGTTCATTGAAATATGGCAAAGAAGATGGGATGCATCCACTACCGGCAGAAATACCTATGAGTATTTCGGAAATGTCGGAGCCTGCTGCAAGGCAACATGGCTAGAAGTGGATCACTACACCACGCAATTCCTCACAGGGCACGGTGATTTCGCTAAGAAATTGAACGAAATGTCCCTAGTAGAAGACAGCCACTGTGAATGCGGAATGGAAGAAACTCCAGACCACATTCTCTTCGAATGCGTGCTGCATGAACTCGAAAGGGACACCCTTAAGTACTGTGCACTACAAGAGGGCTTAGCATGGCCAGTCCGGAAACAGGATCTGGTATCAAGGAAATTAATCCGTGCCTTCAGGGACTTCGCACAGGAAGTACTTTTGAAAAAGGAGCAGGCAAGATTAGAACTCTAGACAGACTCCAACCGGAAATAATATGAAATATTGGTTCTGGCACAAGATAGAGTAACCTATATGACGCCACGAGATCTAGTGAACAGACTCGTGGAACAGGTTTGTAATAGAATATCCACCTATCAACGTGTCTGGCGTCTCTGCAGAACCTACCCAGTAATATAATAATTAAAAGGGTGGAAACTGGGCAAAGCAGCTGACGAAGTCGATCAGAGTAGTTCCTCATGCTCTGGCCGCACAAAGAGAAATTGAACGAAATATAAGTCACACGACACACTACCATCGAATAAAGACGACATGAAATAACTGTCGCCTGAGGTCGTGAGACTCGAATTGAAATGAGGTGTGCACTATGTGCAGGGAGATACCTTCACGCGGTTCCTCGCGTTAAGGGATGTGGACAAGCAGGCTACTTGAATGAAGCATCACAACCAAACTCTCCTCCAAAAAAGGCACCACACCGAGGGTAGTGCGGGATTTTTCTAGGTTCAGGAGGGACAAGGCCGATCCCTCGGTGTCCCGATGAGGTGGGATTGCTGGGTGGTGTAGGATGGCAACAAGAACTGTCCGGCTTAAGGGGATATGGGCTCTTTAGCCTCAGGCGCCCCGATGTCACCTCCTTAGGGAGGGCGACCCTAGAACGGCCAACAGACATGTCCCTATCTACTCCGTCCCGACGGGTCTCCACCTTGACGTGGTGGGACGGCTTAAGGTCAAATTAAAGAGTTTGACCAACCAAGAGAGACCCACGCACCATCGAACGCTCGAATGAGAGTTCTGCGCTCTGGGTGAGGAAACTTCGTTTCGAACGCGCCGGACGATCGTAGATCTCCGGAAATAGCGAGGGGCACGACCTTGTACCGTGTAACAGCGGGGAAGGCGTGCACTCCTGCCTGGAGCGCGGAATGCGGGTGCGCCGCCCACGACCGGGGGCGGATTCACACAGGAAGTTACCTCCTGTACCCGGTCCGGAGAGAGGAGCACCGCACTATGTGCGGTGAATGATCACCGGGAAGTCCTCCGTAACTCCTCAAAAATCCCGCCCGTCCAGGGCCAGGGGCGAGTAGCAGGAAGGTTCTTTTCCTCCTGTACTGGTCCACCGAGGATCACTGAGGTGCGAAACCTCGGTGATCCGAACCACTAAAGGCGTGAGGCCAAGTGGAGCTTTCCCCCCTACCCTTTTCCCCCCTCCCTACTCCAAAGATTTCTTTTACTCCTTTCAGGTTTCCCCATGACCCCAGTGTGCCACCTAGAGCCGCTGGGAAGGCCCGGGTGCTGACCCCCAGTGGGTTGGAGAGGCTGGCCACCGAGGCTCACCCGATTTAGCCAGTACACCGAACGTGTACTAACCCGTAACCCGGTGGGTCCTGAGTCGCTAGACTCGGGGAGCCCAAACCGGGCCGGGGGTTTTGGCTTAAACGCCTGAACCGAGAGCTGGGTACTCTATAAAGCACCCCCCAATCCTGTCCTCTATCTGGCGCGGGCAAAGGATGTATGGCTGATGGGCAAATCAGTCTCGAGCGCTGGATTACCCCGGGGCACCTGCCGAACCCCGGGGGACACATAGGCTGGCATCGCGCCAAATTTTTAGTCGTGGGAATCATATGGCCCAATTAACTTCCTCGCGCGCCGAACGAGACCTCGCCACTGGGTCTCAAGTAGGCTTCGAACGACGCGTGACCAGGGCCATGGCCGGGGGATCCACGAGTCTGAGGGCTGCGGAGCCCTTGGCCGTGCCCCTGGATACCGCGAAGGTGGATCCGTGCCGAAGCTCCAGCGGACGTGCCGTTCGCGTTCTCGATCGCCGCACTAAGGAAAACGCGTCCGCTGGAGCCGTAATAACATCGTCGTCCGCGATATTCCCGTCCCCTGTATCGGTCCCTACACTCACCCCCCTTGTACTCTCCCCCCCCTCCGCGGTTCTATCCCCCATCGGGTCGCGCACGCGCTCTCGGTCACGGTCGTGTTCGGTATCACTCCCCCCCATTAAAAACCCGGGATCGCGAACGCGGAAAAGAAGACCCTCGGTGACGGCTAAAACTCGCGGGGATTTGTCGGGAAAAGTCCCAATCGTCGTCCTCAGTCGCCTGGAGACCGCCGAGTGGTCCAGACCGACTCCACCGAGTGGTAACCCGGAGCAAGCGCCACGGAACTCGCGCGCGAGCGTGTGTGAGTCAAGAAAGAATGAGAACGAGAATGTGCCTTCCGTGCGGATGAGGGCAGTCCTCGGCCCGATTCCCGAGGAGGATGAAATGAAAGAGGTGCCGGGAGAGAAAATTGAAATAGGCGCGACCGATAATACAAACGGCACCTCACCAGCTTCACCCACACCCATCGGTTCATAGGATGAGCCCGTTGATGTTAATATTCGGCTACTACAAGCGAACTTAGGCCGATCGAAGAACGCGACAGCAGAGGTGTATTCGCTCACCAAAAGTCGCAAACTGGACATCCTGCTATTGCAGGAACCATATGCCAGAGCGACCGGAGGGAGCTACACCGTAGGCGGTCTTGGGACCGGAACCCAAATCGCACACTTTAAAAAAGAACACCCTTGGGCTGCGGTGGCCCTCGTCAACCCCTGCCTGCGAATGCTATATATAGCGCAATTGAGCAACACTCACTGTGTTTGCGCTCAAATCGTTGCGCCGCGATTAATATTTTACGTAGTCTCCCACTACTTCCAGTGGAGGGACGACATAGAGATCCACATTAAGCACCTTGAACAGGTGCTTCGGGCACTTCGCGGCGAACGCGTCCTGATCGCGTTGGACGCGAACGCAAAATCAACGATGTGGGGACCCTCGAGCGATGCGCGCGGAGAATCGCTCGAGAACCTCATTGGATCTCTATCGATTCAGGTAGAAAACCGAATAAATGAAGGACCGACCTTCAGCTCGCAGGCAGGTACTGCGTTTATCGATGTTACCCTCGCGACTGAGAAAATGTCCCGGGACATTTCCCACTGGGCCATTCACCCGGAGTGGATCCAGTGCAGTGACCATCGAGCGGTGGAGATTCGGGTCGGCCCCCCCGGGGCGGCGGAGTGTATCGCCGGACCAGTGACCATGAGGTTCAACACACGTTGGGCCGACTGGGAGCGGTTCGGGGGTGGACTCCTCGAGCTATCGGGCTCGCGCCTGGTGGGGCGGGCCTTGGACCTGCCGGCTGATGTCGAGTCGCTGGCGACCGATTTAACGAATGTGCTCCTCAGGGCGTGCGAAACGGCAATGCCTCGGAAAAAGCGCTTTAGGAAGTCCAATCCGTGGTGGACCCGCGAGCTCACGAAGAAAAAACGCGACGTCTATAGGGCCCGACGTCTGTGGCAGCGCGAGCGCGACGAAGGTGAGAGGGAGGTAAAAAGGGGCACATTCCGAAATAAATTACGCGAATACAGCCACGCGATTAGGAGAGCCAAGAGGGCAAGCTGGAGAGAATTCGTCTCTTCGCACGGCAACCTGGAGCCCTGGGGCTTCGTATATAAGCACCAGGATAACAAGCTCCGGACTGAGAGGGTGCTCAGCACTCTCCGGAGAGACGGAGACTCGACAAACTGTATGCGAGATACCGCCAGCTGCCTCCTTGACGTTCACGTGGTAAACGATTGTGTCATCGGAGAGGACCAAGCACAACGGGCGATTAGAATCGAGAATGAAACGGCACCCCCTACCGAAAACGCGCCCCCCATAACAGCCGACGAGATACGGAAATGCCTCCGTACGTTTAAAAATAAAAAGGCCCCGGGGCCCGATCTTATCGAAGTTGTGGTCCTCAAGCGCGCCTTCGATACCATTCCGGAAATCTTCCGCGACCTTTTTAATGGGTGCCTCCGGCTGGGCGTCTTCCCGTCGGCCTGGAAGAAGGGATCCATTAGGATGCTTCTGAAAGGCGACGATAAGGACGTGGAGGACCCAAAATCTTATCGCCCAATCTGTCTCCTCCCCGTGATAGGAAAACTTTTTGAGAAGATTCTCAATTCGCGGTTGGCAGCAACGGTTATGCGCCCTGGTGTGCCCTCCGATAGACAGTATGGCTTCATGCCTGGTCTGTCTACGGAGGATGCTATCGTCGAGGTGAGGCGACTGGTAAACGCCTCTGAAGGGAGGTACGCCATAGCCCTCCTCTTCGATATAACCGGGGCGTTTGACAACGTGTGGTGGCCACTAGTGCTCGCGGCGCTTAGAGAACGAAATTGTCCGCGTAACGTATACGAGGTGCTCCGGAGCTACCTCAGCGATAGAAGCGTATCGATAAATTGGGGTTGGGAGGAGGTTTCGAAGGTGGCGACGAGGGGATGCCCGCAGGGCTCTATACTCGGCCCTACTTTCTGGACCCTCATGTTCGACGGGCTACTGAGGAAACTCGAATCCTTGGTCGGGGATAGGTTCGTCGCGTATGCCGATGACCTGATCGTAATCATCTCTGGCGATTCGCGCCGTGAGCTAGAGATGGAGGGTCAGCGCGTCGTCGATGAAATTGTTAGTTGGTGCTCCGCCGCGAAACTCCAGCTCTCAGAGCGTAAGACTGAGGGCATAGTCCTCAGGTGCAACTGGGAGCGGAGGGCACCAATCGGAAGACGGGGAGGAGCGCGTCCGGATCGCAAGCGGAAACAGGACAAGAGGTCGACACTCGCCGGTCGGCCTCCTGTCATAAAACTGAACGGAAAGTCCATCGGATTTAAGGACACGGTAAGGTACCTAGGTATAAAATTAGATAGAGAATTAGGAATTCGCTCGCATGTGGAGGACCGTCGTTGTAGGGTCGATGCCCTTTTCGGAAAACTTAGGCGGCTGGCACGTGGGACGTGGGGGCTGCGGTTCCCGGCCCTCTCCACCCTGTATCGGGGCGTTTTCCTGCCGGTGGTCACATATGCGGCCGCAGGCTGGAGCGACCTGTGTCGGAGGGGAGAGCTGGCGGCGCTACTGTCCCTCCAGCGGCGTGTCCTGATAGCGATGACGTCAGCCTATAGGACGGCATCGCTGGACGGACTGTGCGTCGTTGCTGGGGCTGCCCCCGTGGACCTAGTGTTGGCCGAACGGAAAGCTAGGTACCAACTCCGCACGTGTGGGGTCGCAAGGTTTGGCGAAGCGGAGGTATCCATTGAGGACCCCGACTGTCGCGAAAGGCTCACACGAGAGCTTCAGGTGATGTGGCAGGCGCGTTGGTCCACCTCGTCGAAAGGCCGGACCACTGCCACATTTTTCCCATCGGTCACCGATAGATTAAACGCGACTTGGGTTCGTCCGGACCACTGGGTCACCCAAGCTCTAACGGGACACGGTGCCTTCAATGAAAGGCTGGCTTCCTTCGGTCTTAGGGACTCCGCGAATTGCGACTACTGCGCCGTGATCGATAACCCGCAACACACGTTAATGCGTTGCGAGGAATTTGAGCCGCAGCGCGTGGCTCTCCGCGAGTTCTTAGGGCAAAATTGCGGGTGGCCCGAGGCCGCCAGAAGACTCGTCTCGTCGAAGGAAGCATTCGCGTGCTTCGCCGACTTCTGTCAATCCGTGCTCGAAATTAAGGTGACAGAAGTCGCTTAACTTATAAGGTAGTCCGCGAATTAAGATCGTGTGAAGCCCTCACCCACCGGGTGAGTCGGAGCCCCGGTGGTTTCTCCGGGGGGCATCGTATAGGGAAACGCGTATCCAATTAACAAATTCTTTTCATTTTCAGGAACCCAAACCTCCAAACCTTCCCATCCTACATTCCCTCCCTTTTTCCACAATGAGTGTATGTCCGGGCGGGACATAAGGGCACGCCTCCCTGTGGCTCCCCGTGGGTGCAGTCCGGGCTGGGGGTGTCGAAAGATTCCACTGGATCGGACTGTAGCAAAGATGCCCTCCACCATATGCGAACCTGGTGGCACCTTGGATTTTTCCTGGGCCCGCTGCGTTTTTGGGGTGGTTCAGCGCTGGATTGTGGATGGATCGGCTTTGTTTATGCTGCTCGAGCGGCGAGGCAACGTGTGCCACACTAGTTGTCCCTATCTACTACTTAACACTGCACTGCCACGGGTCGATGTCGAAAGACGAAATGGCTCCTATGTGGCGCGCACCGTCAACGTGCTGCCTCCGATTGTCGCGGGCCGCCGGAATTTGGCAAAAGCGTCCCGGGCATCGGAAAGCAGGATCAACCAGGGAAAGGATCCCCGAGTTGCTTGGCCGGAGTAGGGTGCGCGGGGTCACGCCGCCCCGGCGTTTTTATTGCTTCCACGAAAGCAATGCGCCACGTGGTACTTGTGCGGATCCCTCGGCTCCCTGCAGGCTGAGTGGACAACGGGATCCTGTTGCAAATGAAAAGCCATCTTATTAGTGGCGAGGATACATGAGCACTGCTCTATCCTCTTCGAATGGGTGCCAACTGACTGGCGCTCCTGTGTGTTTGCCGTGCACAGCGACCCGTGTCGTTCGGGAAGGGGAACCTGGGCACTGAGGGGGCCTACACCTGCGGGTGTAACGTCCCCAACACTTGCCTTTGGCCCCGTACCGAGCTAGACGGGAGGCCCTGGGCTAACCCAGTCAGGGTCAATCGGCTAGGAGTACTCCACCTGGTGGGGTCTCCTCAGGGTGAGTTGGTCTAAGCCAGCTATAGCTAGTGTGATGTCCCAGCCCTGCGAAGCAGGGCTCCACTTGAGGGTCCGAGGAGGCCGGGGCACGCACGATGCTGAATCGAAATAAGCACTTTATGGGTTCCAAAAATATTTCCGCCGAAATGGGATCGAATGCCACGGGTCGATCCCAGAATAGGCTCTTTGAACGGGAAGCCGGGAACTCAGGAGCAAGCACCAGGCTGGGCGCACACAGCCGGAGCACTTTGAAAGTATGCTCTGGGCCCCTGGCTGAATGCCACGTGGCTATCGAACGATTGAACGTACTGGAAGGGAAGGCTACCACCTCCCCCTACCCAACAGTCCCTAGGGACACGGTCGCGGGCTTGGGAGTAGCGCCCCAAGATCGGACAAACGCACCAGTCCCTGAAGAGGTGGCCTCGAACGCAATAAATGTCCCCTCACGTGGACTGAGGATCAAGCAGTTAAATATGCAAAGATCGAACACAGTCCACTACGAGGCTAGGAACTTGATCAGTATGGATAAAACCGATGTGCTGCTTATGCAGGAACCCTACAGCTTGGGAAACAAAATCCCGAGCTTGGGTCCAGGCGTGGCAGTGGTCACGGGCGCCAAAGGGGTTCCCCCCATGGCTGCAATAGCAGCCCGGACCGAGTCCGGTGGTATGGTCAAACTGACCGAGCTATCGGACTCACATATTGTGGTGGTCCAGATTGAGAAAGGATCGGGATCCCTTTATCTGGTCAGCCAGTACTTCCAGTTCTCGGAAGATATCGAAAGAAGTCTGACCAGACTCGAAAGGGTGCTGACAGCACTAAAAGGGAAGGACATAATTATCTGCGCGGACGTAAATGCAAAATCGCCCCTCTGGGGCGGTAATACGCAAGACGACCGCGGAGATAAGCTGGCTTGCTTTATAGCTCAGCATGGCCTTATAATATTGAACGAAAGAGGACATGCTAGCACGTTTGCAAGTCCATCCGGTGAGTCGAACATAGATATAACTATGACCACTCCAGGAATGATCAACAAAATCGAAAGATGGTCAGTCAAAGTAGGGCTGACCTCGAGTGATCACAGAGTACTGGAGACGATCACCGGAAAAACCACTGCTGGTAGCACAACGACTACGCAGCGATTTCGGCGCTTCATTACTTCCTCTGCAGATTGGCAAAGTTTCCAGGCCACGCTAATGAGGGAAAAATGTGCGCTTGCTGAAAAAGCCATCCTAAATTCCGAAGGAGTACAGGAGTACGCGACATTATTAGAGGAAATAATAATAAAGGCCTGCGACTCCTCTATGAAACGGAAAAGCTGGAGGAAAGCCACCGTGCCCTGGTGGAACGAGACCCTCTCAAAAATGAAGAGGAAAGTCGCAAGGGCCAGGTGGGTATACTCTACAGCTAGAGATGACACACGTCAGGCAAAAAAGGCAGAGTATCGAACCAAGAGAAAAGCCTACAAAAATGCCATACGCAAAGCTAAACTCGAAAGTTGGCAAGAATATGTCACAGGGGTTGGAAACCAGAACCCCTGGAGCTATGCGTATAAACTGGCTGCGGGTAAGGTCCGGAAGGAAGAGATGCTAAGCTGCATTAGAAGGCCAGACGGGTCTGTAACACAGACCTGGAAAGAAACTGCAGAAGCACTATTGAACGGCTTAATTCCGGATGACGAGGAAGCCAGCGACTCTCCCGAACAAAGGGAGATCAGGCGGGGTGCTGTGCAGGGCTCCGAGGGAGAGGACACAAGTCCTTTCACCAAGGAAGAACTGGCAAAGGCAATTACTAGCCTGAAAAGTGGGAAGGCACCTGGCCTGGACGGGGTAGAGGTCGAAGCGGTAAAACGTGCATACGGATGTGTGCACGAGGAGCTGCTGAGACTCTACAATGCCTGTTTAGAGTTCGGGGTCTTCCCTACACGCTGGAAAGTCGGATCATTAGTGATCCTCCTCAAGAGCCCGGATAAGGATGAACAGATGGTCAAATCATACAGACCTATCTGCCTACTATCGGTCCTGGGCAAAATACTAGAGAAACTAATTCTCTGTAGACTGGACCCAGTCGTTTCGAATGCGGCATTTGCCTCAAATAAACAGTATGGATTCAGGGCTGGGAGGTCCACCGTGGACGCCTTAATAGCCCTGAAAAACACTGTAAAACAGAGCAGGGATAAGTACCTGCTGGCGTTGTCATTTGACATCTCGGGCGCATTTGACCATGTCTGGTGGCCGAGTGTCCTGGCCAGCTTGAGGGAGAGAAGCTGCCCAGGGAACCTCTACAGCCTAATGAGCAACTACCTCTCGGAGCGACAGACTAGAATAGTCTCAAGCACCGAGGAGGTTGACAAAACTCAAACAAGAGGCTGCCCTCAGGGATCAATCCTCGGGCCATGTTTATGGAACATGGTTTTCGACGGAGTTCTTCGAGAGCTCGAACAGGCTGACCCCAACCTTAATATAAGGGAGGTGATAGCATACGCAGATGACCTGCTTGTCCTGATCGCAGGAAACTCAAAACAGGCTCTGCAGGACGGGGGGCAGGCGACTACAGACCTAGTGGTCTCGTGGGCTGCCAGCCAAAAACTGTCCATCTCGGAGAGCAAAACCGAAATGATCCTTATGAGGGGGAAGTTGAACGCCCAGAGACCTCCTGTAATTAGAATTAATCGGAAATCGATCGCTCTAAGACAGGAGATAAAGTACCTGGGAGTTATCATCAAAAGAGAACTCAGATTCAACTCCCATACTAGATATGTTGCAGCAAAGGCTAGGAACATATTCTTCAAGCTGGCCACGATGGCGAGAGCCAAATGGGGATTGAGGGCGAGGGCCCTTAAAATTATCTATAAAGGGGCCTTCGTCCCAACAGTTACCTATGCGGCTCCATGTTGGATAGATGAGCTAAACTGTCATGCGAAGAGAGTGCTTCTCTCCGCACAAAGACAGGCACTCATAACTGTAATAAGAGCATATCGAACGACCTCGAGAGAGGCTTGCCCTGTCATTGCGGGTGTGCTGCCCATTGACCTGGCTGCACAAATGAGCTCTCTTATGTATAAGGCAAAGAAAGGTATAAACTTTGTGTTCGAGAACATCCAGTTCAACGAATGCGAAGCATTGAACGCGACCAGAATTGCCGAGATGCATAGAATGTTGAAAGGAAAGTTCATTGAAATATGGCAAAGAAGATGGGATGCATCCACTACCGGCAGAAATACCTATGAGTATTTCGGAAATGTCGGAGCCTGCTGCAAGGCAACATGGCTAGAAGTGGATCACTACACCACGCAATTCCTCACAGGGCACGGTGATTTCGCTAAGAAATTGAACGAAATGTCCCTAGTAGAAGACAGCCACTGTGAATGCGGAATGGAAGAAACTCCAGACCACATTCTCTTCGAATGCGTGCTGCATGAACTCGAAAGGGACACCCTTAAGTACTGTGCACTACAAGAGGGCTTAGCATGGCCAGTCCGGAAACAGGATCTGGTATCAAGGAAATTAATCCGTGCCTTCAGGGACTTCGCACAGGAAGTACTTTTGAAAAAGGAGCAGGCAAGATTAGAACTCTAGACAGGCTCCAACCGGAAATAATATGAAATATTGGTTTTGGCACAAGATAGAGTAACCTATATGACGCCACGAGATCTAGTGAACAGACTCGTGGAACAGGTTTGTAATAGAATATCCACCTATCAACGTGTCTGGCGTCTCTGCAGAACCTACCCAGTAATATAATAATTAAAAGGGTGGAAACTGGGCAAAGCAGCTGACGAAGTCGATCAGAGTAGTTCCTCATGCTCTGGCCGCACAAAGAGAAATTGAACGAAATATAAGTCACACGACACACTACCATCGAATAAAGACGACATGAAATAACTGTCGCCTGAGGTCGTGAGACTCGAATCGAAATGAGGTGTGCACTATGTGCAGGGAGATACCTTCACGCGGTTCCTCGCGTTAAGGGATGTGGACAAGCAGGCTACTTGAATGAAGCATCACAACCAAACTCTCCTCCAAAAAGGCACCGCACCGAGGGTAGTGCGGGATTTTTCTAAGTTCAGGAGGGACAAGGCCGATCCCTCGGTGTCCCGGTGAGGTGGGGTTGCTGGGTGGTGTAGGATGGCAATAAGAACTGTCCGGCTTAAGGGGATATGGGCTCTTTAGCCTCAGGCGCCCCGATGTCACCTCCTTAGGGAGGGCGACCCTAGAACGGCCAACAGACATGTCCCTATCTACTCCGTCCCGACGGGTCTCCACCTTGACGTGGTGGGACGGCTTAAGGTCAAATTAAAGAGTTTGACCAACCAAGAGAGACCCACGCACCATCGAACGCTCGAATGAGAGTTCTGCGCTCTGGGTGAGGAAACTTCGTTTCGAACGCGCCGGACGATCGTAGATCTCCGGAAATAGCGAGGGGCACGACCTTGTACCGTGTAACAGCGGGGAAGGCGTGCACTCCTGCCTGGAGCGCGGAATGCGGGTGCGCCGCCCACGACCGGGGGCGGATTCACACAGGAAGTTACCTCCTGTACCCGGTCCGGAGAGAGGAGCACCGCACTATGTGCGGTGAATGATCACCGGGAAGTCCTCCGTAACTCCTCAAAAATCCCGCCCGTCCAGGGCCAGGGGCGAGTAGCAGGAAGGTTCTTTTCCTCCTGTACTGGTCCACCGAGGGTCACTGAGGTGCGAAACCTCGGTGATCCGAACCACTAAAGGCGTGAGGCCAAGTGGAGCTTTCCCCCCTACCCTTTTCCCCCCTCCCTACTCCAAAGATTTCTTTTACTCCTTTCAGGTTTCCCCATGACCCCAGTGTGCCACCTAGAGCCGCTGGGAAGGCCCGGGTGCTGACCCCCAGTGGGTTGGAGAGGCTGGCCACCGAGGCTCACCCGATTTAGCCAGTACACCGAACGTGTACTAACCCGTAACCCGGTGGGTCCTGAGTCGCTAGACTCGGGGAGCCCAAACCGGGCCGGGGGTTTTGGCTTAAACGCCTGAACCGAGAGCTGGGTACTCTATAAAGCACCCCCCAATCCTGTCCTCTATCTGGCGCGGGCAAAGGATGTATGGCTGATGGGCAAATCAGTCTCGAGCGCTGGATTACCCCGGGGCACCTGCCGAACCCCGGGGGACACATAGGCTGGCATCGCGCCATATTTTTACTCGTGGGAAAAATGGCCCAATTAACTTCCTCGCGCGCCGAACGAGACCTCGCCACTGGGTCTCAAGTAGGCTTCGAACGACGCGTGACCAGGGCCATGGCCGGGGGATCCACGAGTCTGAGGGCTGCGGAGCCCTTGGCCGTGCCCCTGGATACCGCGAAGGTGGTCTCCCGCCGAAACTCCAACGGACGTGTCGTTCGCGCTTCCGGACACCGCCGTACTAAAGAAAACGCGTCTGTTGGAGTCGTAAAACCGTCGTCGACCGCGATCATTCCGTCACCCGCGCCGGTCCCTACATCAACCCCTAGCGCTCTCCCCCTCCCCTCTTCGGTCTTTTCTCCCGTCGGGTCGCGTACGCGCTCTCGGTCACGGTCGTGCTCGGTATCACCCCCCCTCATTAAAAACCCGGGATCGCGAACGCGGACGCGAATAAGGCAACCCCCGGTGTCGGCTAAACCTCGCGGGGACTCACCGGAAAAAGTCCCAATCGTCATACTAAGTCGGTTGGACCCTACCGAGTGGTCCAGACCGACCTCACCGGGTGGCACTCCGGAGCAGACGCCACGGAACTCGTGCGCGAACGTATGTATGAGTTGTGTGAATGAGAACGAGAACGAGAATGTGTCCTTCGTGCGGATGGGGACATTCCTCGGCCCGATTCCCGAGGAGGAAGAGAGTGAAGAGGTGCCAGGAGTGATAGTAGAATTAGGCGCGACCGGGTATACAAATGGCACCCCTCCAGCATCCCCCATACCCATTGGTTCATCGGATGAGCCCGTCGATGTTCATATCCGGCTACTACAGGCGAACTTAGGTCGCTCGAAAAACGCGACAGCAGAGGTGTATTCGCTCACCAAAAGTCGCAAACTGGACATCCTGCTATTGCAGGAACCATATGCCAGAGCGACCGGAGGGAGCTACACCGTAGGCGGTCTTGGGACCGGAACCCAGATCGCTCATCATAAAGTTGGACACCCCTGGGCTGCGGTAGCTCTCGTCAACCCCTGCCTGCGAATGCTCTACATTGCGCAATTGAGCAACGCACATTGCGTTTGCGCTCAGATAATTGCGCCGCGACTAAAATTCTTTGTAGTCTCCCACTACTTCCAGTGGAGTGATGACATAGAGATCCACATTAAGCACCTGGAACAGGTGCTTCGGGCCCTTCGCGGCGAGCGCGTCCTAATCGCATTGGACGCGAACGCAAAATCGACAATGTGGGGACCCTCGAGCGATACGCGCGGAGAATCGCTCGAGGACCTCATTGGATCTCTATCCCTTCAAATCGAGAACCGTATTAATGAAGGACCGACCTTCATGTCGCAGGCAGGTAGTGCGTTCATTGATGTAACCCTCGCGACAGAGAAAATGTCCCGGGACATTTCACACTGGGCCATTCACCCGGAGTGGATTCAGTGCAGCGACCATCGGGCGGTTGAGATCCGGATCGGTCCCCCGGGGGCGGCGGAGTGTGCCGGCGGGCCGGCGACCATGAGGTTCAACACACGTTGGGCCGACTGGGAGCGGTTCGGGGGCGCGCTCCTCGAGCTGTCGGGCTCGCGCCTGGGGGGGCGGGCTTTGGACCTGCCGGCTGATGTCGAGTTGCTGGCGACCGACTTAACGAATGTGCTCCTTCGGGCGTGCGAAGTATCAATGCCTCGGAAAAAGCGTTTCAGGAAGTCCAATCCGTGGTGGACCCGCGAGCTCACGACGCTCAAGCGCGACGTCTATAGGGCCCGTCGCTTGTGGCAATGCGAAAGCAACGACACCGAGAGGGAGGAAAAGAGGAGCATATTCCGAAACAAATTACGCGGATACAGCCACGCGATTAGGAAAGCTAAGAGGGCAAGCTGGAGAGAATTCGTCTCTTCGCACGGCAATCGGGAGCCCTGGGGCTTCGTATATAAGCACCAGGACAACAGACTCCAGACGGAGAGGGTGCTCAGCACTCTCCGGAGAGGCGAAGACTCGACAAACAGTATGCGAGATACTGCCAGCTGCCTCCTTGACGTTCACGTGGTAGACGATAGTGCCATCGGAGAGGACCAAGCACAACGGGCGATTAGAATGGCAAACGAAACGGTACCCCCCACCGAAATCGCGCCCCCCATAACAGCCGACGAGATTCGGAAATGCCTCCGTTCGTTTAAAAATAAAAAGGCCCCGGGGCCCGATCTAATCGAAGTAGTGGTCCTCAAACGCGCATATACAGTAATACCGGAAATTTTCCGCGACCTTTATAATGGGTGCCTCCGGCTGGGCGTCTTTCCGTCGACCTGGAAGAGGGGATCCATCAGGATGCTTCTGAAAGGCGACGACAAGGACGTAGAGGACCCAAAATCCTACCGCCCAATCTGTCTCCTCCCCGTGATAGGGAAACTTTTTGAGAAGATTCTCAATTCGCGACTGGCAACCACAGTCATGCGCCCTGGTGTGCCCTCCGACCGACAATATGGCTTTATGCCTGGTCGATCCACGGAGGACGCTATCGTTGAGATGAGGCGATTGGTAAGCGCTTCCGAAGGGAAGTACACCATCGCCCTTCTCTTCGATATAACAGGGGCGTTTGACAACGTGTGGTGGCCGTTAGTACTCGCGGCGCTTAGGGAACGAAGTTGTCCGCGAAACGTGTATGAGGTGCTCCGGAGCTACCTCAACGATAGAAACGTATCGCTAAATTGGGGTTGGGGGGAGGTCTCGAAGGTGGCGACGAGGGGATGCCCACAAGGCTCCATTCTTGGACCCACCTTTTGGAACCTCACCTTTGACGGGCTACTGAGGAAACTCGAATCCTTGGTCGGGGATAGGTTCGTCGCGTATGCCGACGACCTGATCGTAATCATCTCTGGCGATTCGCGCCGTGAGCTAGAGATGGAGGGTCAGCGCGTCGTCGATGAAATTGTTAGTTGGTGCTCCGCCGCGAAACTCCAACTCTCAGAGCGTAAGACTGAGGGCATCGTCCTCAGGTGCAACTGGGAGCGGAGGGCACCAATCGGAAGACGGGGAGGAGCGCGTCCGGATCGCAAGCGAAAACAGGACAAGAGGTCGACACTCGCCGGTCGACCTCCAGTCATAAAGCTAAACGGGAAGTCCATCGGATTTAAGGACACGGTAAGGTACCTCGGCGTAAAATTCGATAGAGAGCTAGGAATACGATCGCATTTAGAGGACCGTCGCCGCAGGGTAGATGCCCTTTTCGGTAAACTTAGGCGGTTAGCACGTGGGACGTGGGGCTTGCGGTTCCCGGCCCTTTCCACCCTGTACCGGGGCGTTTTCCTGCCGGTAGTCACATACGCGGCTGCAGGCTGGAGCGACCTGTGTGGGAGGGGAGGTCTGGCGGCGCTCCTGTCCCTCCAGCGGCGTGTCCTGATAGCGGTGACGTCCGCGTACAGGACAGCATCGCTTGACGGACTGTGCGTCGTTGCCGGGGCTGCCCCCGTGGACCTAGTGCTGGCCGAGCGGAAAGCGAGGTACCAACTCCGTACGTGCGGAGTCGCAAGATTAGGAGAAGCGGAGGTCCATGCCGAGGACCCCGACTTCCGTGAAAGGCTCGAACGAGAGCTTCAGGCGATGTGGCAGGCGCGCTGGTTCACCTCGCCGAAAGGCCGGACCACTGCCGCATTCTTTCCCTCGGTTACCGATCGATTAAATGCATCTTGGGTTCGTCCGGACCACTGGGTCACCCAAGCCTTAACGGGACACGGAGCTTTCAATGAAAAGCTGGCTTCCTTCGGTCTTAGGGACTACGCGAACTGCGACTATTGCGCCGGTATCGATAACCCGCACCACACGTTAATGTGCTGCGAGGAATTTGAGCCACAACGGGTGGCTCTCCGCGAATTTGTAGGACAAAACTGCGGGTGGCCCGAGGCTGCCAGAATATTAGTTTCGTCGAAGGAAGCATACGCGTGCTTTGCCGACTTCTGCCGATCGGTTCTCGAGTTAAAGGTGGCAGAGGTCGCATAATTTATAAGTTAGCTCGCGAAAGTAGCCCGCGAGAAGCCCCTACCCACCGGGTGAGTCGGAGCCCCGGTGGTTCTCCGGGGGGCATCGGATAGGTAGCCGGTTAAGCGTCCACTAATATTTTCTTTGTTTTGAGGAATCCAAGAACCATCCAAACCTCCCATCCTACACTCCTACCTCCAAACATCTCATAAAGAGTGTATGTCCGGGCGGGACATAAGGACGCGCCTCCCCGTGGCTCCCCGTGGGTGCACCCCGGGCCGGAGGGGTCGAAAGACACCTCTCGCCGGGGGTGTAGCTAAGATGTCCTCCACCATATGCGAACCTGGTGGCACCTTGGATTTTTCCTTGGCCCGTTGCTTTGGGGTGGTCGGATGCTGGAGGGTAGATGGAATGGCTGGGCTTGTGCTGCTGACGCGGCGAGGAAGCTATATGCCACATTCGAATGTCCCTATCTACTCCGTCCCGACGGGTCTCCACCTTGACGTGGTGGGGCGGCTCAAGGTCAAGTTAAAGAACCTGACCGACTAAGAGAGACCCACGCACTGTTGAACGGTCGAACGAGGGTTCGGCGCTCAGTGGGAGGAAACCTCACCTCGAACGAATTTGAACGAGCCGGACGATCACTGATCTCCGGATGATGGTGAAGGGCATGACCTTATACCGCTCATATGACCGGAAAGGCATGCATTCCTGCCCAGGGCGCTGAAAATAAGGTGCACCGCCTATGACCGGGGGCGGGTTCCACAGGAAATTGCTTCCTGTACCCGGTCCGAAGAGGGGGGCACCGCACTGTGTGAGGTGAACGATCAACGGGTGGTCTTTCGTTACCCCTCTAAACAAAATCCCGTCCGCCCAGGGCCAGGGGCGGAGAGCAGGATGGTGCTTTCCTCCTGACCTGGTCCAGCGGGGCCACCGAGGTGTGAAACCTTGGTGACCCAACCCACTAAAGGTGTGAAGCCTAGTGATCCCCCCCCCCCCAACTGTCCTTTCTCCTATCCTCCTACCTCCCCCCCCCCTCTGCAACCACTTATCCTTATTTTTCTTCCAGGTCTTCGAAGACCCCAGCGTGCCACCTAGCGCCGCTGGGAAGGCCCGGGTGCCAACCCTTGGTGGGTTGGACAGGCTGGCCACCGAGGCTCACCCGACTCTGCCAGTACACCGAGAGGGTACTAACCCGTAACCTGGTGGGTTCTGAGTCGCTAGACTCGGGGTGCCCAAACCGGACCGGGGGTCCTGGCTTAATTGCCTGGACCGAGAGTTGGGAACTCCATAAAACACCCCCCAATCCTGTCCTTCATCTGGCGCGGGCGAAAGATGTATGGCTGATGGGTAAATCAGTCATGAGCGCCGGATTACCCCGGGGCACCTGCCGAACCCCGGGGGACACGTAGGCTGGCATCGCGCCATATTTTTACTCGTGGGAAAAAAATGGCCCAATTAACTTCCTCGCGCGCCGAACGAGACCTCGCCACTGGGTCTCAAGTAGGCTTCGAACGACGCGTGACCAGGGCCATGGCCGGGGGATCCACGAGTCTGAGGGCTGCGGAGCCCTTGGCCGTGCCCCTGGATACCGCGAAGGTGGTCTCCCGCCGAAACTCCAACGGACGTGTCGTTCGCGCTTCCGGACACCGCCGTACTAAAGAAAACGCGTCTGTTGGAGTCGTAAAACCGTCGTCGACCGCGATCATTCCGTCCCCCGCGCCGGTCCCTACATCAACCCCTAGCGCTCTCCCCCTCCCCTCTTCGGTCTTTTCTCCCGTCGGGTCGCGTACGCGCTCTCAGTTCCGGTCGTGCTCGGTATCACCTCCCCTCATTAAAAACCCGGGATCGCGAACGCGGACGCGAATAAGGCAACCCTCGGTGTCGGCTAAACCTCGCGGGGACTCACCGGAAAAAGTCCCAATCGTCATACTAAGTCGGTTGGCCAAATTTGTGACGTTACATCAAATTTGCTGTCCAGTCACCTCCGCCGCCTTTCGCCTCACCCGCCGTCGGAGAGTCCCTGGGCGCCAGCCCCGGGAAAGGGCAAATTTATTTTGGGCCCTCCGCGGCGTTCTTCCGCGGCTTCGCCCGACCAGCCAGCCCTTGCGGAACGGGAGGGGCGGGGTAATAATGCGTAGGTCGAATTGTACTACGAATAAACTTTTATTTAGCCGTTCCCGTGACGGACAATCTCCGCCTTGGCGGCCCGGTGGCACGGTACAATACGTCCCCCGATGGGACCAATGGATCAATTTCCACCTTCATTAGGCCCTAACTGTCTCTACCGGGCTACAAGTCACTTTTCGGTTCCTTAATTGACTCTGACCTCCACCGTGTCTAGGACGTTTTGACCCGTCGGCAGGGCCCCTCGGTTCCTTGCCTCGCGAAAACTATTCCCCGCGGGTGGTCACTCGGTTTGGCGCTGCCCCGGATCGCTGGCCCAAACCCGCCCTGGTCCCTGCTACGACTGTCCGCGCCCTGTCTTGTCCACGCAGCCGTGGAGGTCAAACTCAATTGTACATAAGAACGGGGAGGATGAAATCCTCACTGGCAGGAGCTTACCACCCTCGTGGCTAACGCCTCCGTACGCTGAGGTCCTTCCTCGTCGTTCGTGGTCGTAGGGCCTTGGTCCTCCGGCGTCTCTCAAAGGTTACTCGGGCCCTTGAGAAGAGGGTACGTCGATCGATTGGGCTCCGGTGTGTATCAGGAGGGTGCTCCCACGGGGCCTCGATAGCACAAATCAACCGCTATTTTTCTTCCAAACTGGTATAACTATGACTTGTCACGTCGGTTTTTCACACGTGTCGCGTGTTCCACCGTCTAACGATCAGTAATCGATCGCTCCGGCCGGATCAAGGATCCGGCGCTTCCGGCCCGCCCACTTTCCCAATTCCGCCAATAGACGAGAATTAGCAAGTGCAGCAGGACTCGACCAATTACTGGCCCGGAATCGTATTCTTCATATTAGGCCACTCGTCGTACATCTCCTAGATGGCATGGCCAGTACCTCTCGTCAGATTCTCATCTCGCCCCTCGAAACGGGGGGGGGGGGGAAGAGAATAACGGGGCCATAATGGCGCTGACCCATTCTGACGGGGCAACAGCGGGATCTAGATGGCGACGTCCGGCTGCTCGATCCAAGCGTACGATAACTCATCCGCCGTGTAGGGCTCCGGGATTTAGTCCGACGTCCTCTAGGGTCCTCTTCAGTCGTTGGGCCAGGGTGGTAGGCTCGAGTATACAACTAGTTCCTTCGGGGTTACGCAATGCTACAACCATCTCACAATATGTGCGGAGTAGAGTGAATACTCGCACCGTCGTACATTCCGGATCATAATGCGGGAAAGGGTTAGGGTAAAAAGATACACACTCACGTTTAAATATAATCACTATATTTAGGGCGTGACCGCGGGAGACAAATAAAATACAAAAGACAGAGAGGGTACAGACGGTAGGACAATACCCATATGTGGAGAAGAAAAAAAAAAGAAGATATTCACAATGGAGGGGCGGTCACATGTCTTCCCCAATAAACAAAAAAAAATGATCGTGACCGGGGTCGATAAAATAAAAAAAGGCGGCTCGGTTGGTCCCCGATCGCGTAGCGAGGTTACAACATTATAAGAAAAGATAAAAAAACAAAAGCGAGTGCCCTAGGCCTAGGGGGGGGGGGGGTTAACAAGGGGGGAAGCGTCCCTGAGAGCGGCCCGGGAAGTCGCGCATCAGGGGGGGAATGTCCCTGATGGCTCCAACCGGGTGCCAGGGGCCTTGGGCCCTCCACTGCTCGCTGCACTCGGGACAGTCACGAAGACTTGTCCCTCGCCGGCCGCATCGATAACAAAAAAGCCTCCGCGGCTCGGGACATTCACTATAGACATGCCCCCGAGCCCGGCAGTTATGACACTTTAGGTCAGGCCGGCGGCGCGACACTCGAGGCGGCTTCGGGGCCGGTACTCCTCGCCCTCTCCCTCGCCCACAGGGGATGCCCACCTCCCCTGGGCGCAAATACGCCGTGGGAGGGACAAGTAGGCCCCCGGATGGAGCGAGCAGTGGGGTCTCGATAGCGGGGCGTCTTTCCACCGCCAGCTGGGCTAGCGGGGCCCGTAACTCGTCGACCCCCGCGTGGGTCGGGACGGTGTCCTCCGACTCGGGGATGTCAGCTAACTCCGCGTCGGCCGGGACCTCGGTGATCCCATCCTCCTCTTCGGGGTGGGGCGGTTCAGCCTGGTGATCCTCCGGGACGCTGCTCTCCGCCTGGTCCGGGGCCGATAACGGGATGTCCGGGGCGGCGGTCTCCGTGGTCCGGGTGGCCATCGGCTGGTGACCGGGGTGCGACACGTCCGCGGCGTCGATGGGGTTACGCCACTGTGGCGGAAGCCAACGGTATAAGTGTATTAGCCTTGACATGGCCTCCATGTCCACATGTGTCTGTGTGGCCGCATCCCGCAGGTCCGTAGGCAACTCCCCTGAGGGGGCCGATAGCTCGTTATTAAGAGGAGAGCTCTCCTCGTTGGCCGGGGCACTCTCCTTGGTGGCCGGGGGCTCCGATCCCGAAGATCGGCCGCGAGCCAACCACGCCCGCAAAACTCCGCCAATGTGCGACATCGATCTACGGCGGAAGGTAGGATTTAAGGTCACAGATATGGGATTTAAAGCAGCGACCTGTGTTCGAACTCTCCACCTCACACACTACAGGGGACAGCAATCGGACGACGCGATAGGGTCCGTGATAACGGGGGACTAACTTAGACGAAACGCCTCGGACGGCAGACGATAATACGCGCGACCTTGACAATACTAAATCTCCCTCACGAAAAACGCATGGTCGACGCCGCAAGTTGTAATACCGCGACTGACGGTCGTACGCTCGATTGAGATTGCTCGCCACCCACTCCTGCAGATCACGGATGCGAGAGGCGCGATGCTTCCAATCGACGGGAGGGTCACGACCGCAACGATTAGGGGATTCGACGGTTTGCGCCACGGTATGAGCCGGTACAGGGTTCCTTCCCAAATTCAGGAAAGCGGGGCATGTCGATAGCGTGGTATGATAAGCGGTGTTGTAGGCGAATCGAAAGTCGTCCAGGTACATGTCCCAATGCTTCTGCGTGTTCCTCAAGAAGGCCGTAATCATGGTTTTAAGGACTCTGTTCACCCGCTCCACAGGATTGGCCTGGGGGTGATACGGAGGAGTAGTCGTATGACGAATCCCCGCGTCTCGACAAACCTGCTGCACCAGTTTATTCACAAATTCCGTTCCATTGTCAGATAGCAGTGTGGTAGGTGCGCCCCATCGATTTAATATTAGATCTCTGAAAGCCTCCACGACTCGTGCCGCTGTAGCCCGTCGGAGCGGACAACACTCGATCCATCGTGTGAACAAGTCCTGGAAGGCCAGAATATACTGGAATCCGCGGGTACTCCGGGGAAGGGGTCCCATCACGTCCACTGATACCACGTCCCATGGGCGTTCCACCACACGGCGGCCCATGAGGCCGGCAGGGGGTCGTTGATCGGCCTTGCATCGTTGGCACACGTCGCAACGTCTGACGTAGGAGGCGACATCTCGGAAGACTCCTGGCCAGAAATATCGGGTGACCACCCGGTGGTAGGTCTTTTCCACTCCTAGATGACCAGACTGGGGCACATCGTGGCTCTCGTGTATGATCGGCTCTCTGTGTTCCTGTGGCACTACCAACTTCCAAGGATCCGTGTCCGGTAGCACTTCTTCGGCACTTAAAGCGGGTCGACGATACCACAAATTTCCATCCATCAGTTTCCAGTCGGGATACTTCCGGGGTTCCTTCTCGACATTCTCCAGTCGGTTCCGATACCACTCATCTTGAACTGCCTTCCAGATCGGGGCGGCGTCGGTGGTCGTCTCCGACGCGTCGGCCTTGAGGGTGTTGATGGTCGTAGGCTCGAGCGGGTTCCAACTATCCGCCCGCGAGAGTATACACTCCACGGAATCCCGAAAGTTGTAGGACTCTTCGTCCCCGTGCAACCGGTGTAGATCATCAAGGCTGATGGACCTGCCCAAGCCTTGCTGCGGGCATTCTTCTTCCCAATCCTCAAAATGGATCGTCAACACCAGATCCAGGAAATCAGTATCCGCGTCGATAGGTGATTGTGAGTTCTGTGGGACGCCATCGAACATCCTGGAGAGGGCGTCGGGCACGTGGTTGAGCGACCCCTTTCGGTACGCTAAAGTGACGTCGTATTGCATCAATTCCAATGCCCACCGCGCTAGTCGGCCAGTCGAATCCTTCTGAGCTTTCAGCCAGGTCAGGCTGCTATGGTCCGTCAATACGGTGAAAGAATATCCCTCCAAATAAGGACGAAACTTGCGGATGGCCCAAAGGACAGCGAGGCCCTCGAGTTCCGTAGCCGAGTATTTCCGTTCGGCATCCGATAACGTTCGACTTGCGTATGCGACAACCGTTTCGCCCTCTGTAGATTCCTGCGTCAGTACCGCGCCCAATCCGACCTGACTAGCGTCCGTTTGTAGGACGAAGGGGAGGGAAAAGTCGGGACACGATAACGTTGGAGCGTGGACCAGGCAATTCCGTATATCTTCGAAAGCTCTTTGTTCCTCCGCGAGCCATTGCCATGTACGATCCTTCTTTAACAATCCTGTCAAGGGCTCAGCCCGGGTGGCAAAATTCGGGATGAAGCGGCGATACCACGAAGCCATTCCCAGGAAGCGGCGCAACTGCTTCACGTTCGTCGGTGGCGGATAGGACACTATGGGTTCCGTCCGTTCCGGATCAACCCTCAAGCCCTGCGCGTCCACTAAGAATCCCAGGTACTTCACTCGTGGTCTGCAGAATTCGCTCTTGTCTGGGTTCACGAGGAGTCCCGCGGCAAGAAGCCTATCGAAGACCCGTCTGAGCCACACAAGATGTTCCTCGAATGTGGTGGTTACTACTATGATGTCGTCCAAGTAAGCAAAAGCGTGAGGAGACATCTCGGGTCCGATAACCTTGTCCAGAAGACGTTGGAAAGTAGCCGGAGCACCGGTCAGTCCAAAGGGCATTCTGTTGAACTGGTACAAGCCTCTCCCGGGCACAGTGAAAGCGGTGATCTCCTTACTTTCCGGGGCCATAGGAATCTGGAAGTAGGCCTGACTCAAGTCGATGGCGGAGATGTAATGTGCGGCTCGAAGTTTGTCCAGTATAGCGTTCATATACGGCAGCGGGTAGGCGTCCTTCTTGGAGACCTCGTTGACTTTGCGAAAGTCCAGGCACAGTCGAATATCCCCGTTCCTCTTGACCTGCGGTACCAAAGGGGAGGACCAATTGCTCTGAGATGGTTCGATGATGCCCTGATCCAGCCATTTGAGGACTTCTTGGTTGATAGCTTCCTGCACCTTAGGGTTCACAGGGTAGTATCGTTGTTTGATGGGTGGATGTCCTGCGACGTCGATCCGGTGTTCGGCGAGCGACGTAAGTCCGGGCGCTTTGGCCAGTCGTGGTAACTCTTCAGCCAAGAAGGCATTTAGGCGCATCGTCTCTCTGGACGACAACTCCCGCAATCCCATGCAGACGGAGGGACTCGTCGAGTGTGTAGATTTTACCTCCAGTGGATAGGAGTGTTCCGGGTCCTTCGAGAAATGCCACGTTAGATGGTAGTGGTCGATGGCTATGTGGAACGAGAGTAAGGTGTCCAATCCGATGACGAAGGGTACCGTCAAGGCGGGGAAGATGGAAGTGCGTATCCATCTGGTCCGGTCACGCAGAGTTACGTGTAGATCGGTTTCCTCGTTCAGGGACGTTCTGCGCCCATCCGCCGTGATCACTCGGATCGGTCGTGTTCGGAAGTATTGTAGGTGAAGTGCGCTCAGGGTTTTCATTCCCTCCTCGCCTAAAAAGGATCGCGACGCGCCACAGTCGACCAGAGCCTGGAGGAACATGGTCCCTATCCGGATTGTCAGGAAAATTAAATACGCGCATCTCCCAGGCCACAACGCGGGGCCAGCGTCTAGAGTCAGGACCACGCAGGAAGCCAAGACTATCACCTCGCCATCATCGTCCCTATGGGCGCAGGAGTCCTGCACAAGGTCACGCCGGTGGTTGCGGGGGGCATGGGTTTTCCCCCGACGGGGTGATATCGCGCGACAAGCCATCGCCATGCTCAACGGGTCGCGGGGGAGTTTCCCGGTCTCGAAGACTCGAGATCGCGTCTAGGGGCTGGGCGGGGTGAAGCATCGCGAGGCCCATGCGAAGCTACGTCTGCAGGAGGGTCAGGACATTGTCGCGAAAAGTGACCCCTACGTCGGCAGTTCCAGCAACGAGGGCCATCTCCCGGGCCCGATGGAGGGGCATCTCTCGAACTTCCCCGATCCGCGGGCCGATCGCTGTATCGCCCGGGGAAATCTCGCGGTCGCGAAGGGTACCGCGATGGTCCGTCCCTCAACGGGTGGGGTTCGCGCGGGGCGCGGGGATGTCGGGTATCCGCGGAATCTCCTGATGGTGCGTAAGAGGGAGGTCCCTCCTGAAGGAGCATGACCGGGCGCGAGGTTCGCGACGGACGGGTCGAACTTCGGTAAGCCAGGTCCGGGAACAGGGACTGCTCCGGGGGAGGTGGCGGTCGGAACGTGCGTTGGCGCAGGTAGACCGTCTCCACGTAAACGGCTCGCGTTTCGAGAACGTCGAAGGAGGAAATACTCTCCGGGTCGAGGAAGGCAGCCAATCGGGGGGACATGCTCATGTGGGCCCACGTGACCCACTCGCCCTCACTCCACGGGCGCACGATTTTCTCCATCAGGGCGCGGATGCACGTGAGGTAGTCCGCCACGGATTCACCCTCGGCCTGGGTACGCCGCGAAATCTCAGAACGCAACGCGAACTGGAAAGATCGCGCTCCGAATCGCGCCCGAAAGGCAGATTGAAACGTGTCCCAATCCGGCCAGTCCATCCGATGACTGCGGAACCAATGGAGGGCCACGCCACCCAAGATGAAGGGAATGCATCGCAGCAAATCGCGTCCCAGCAGCCCCAAACTGAGCTGGGTCTCCGATAGGCGCTGAATGAAGCTTTCCGCGTCCTCACCCGCACGACCGTTAAACGCCAGGTTCATACGCTTCAGCGTGGCATGCACCTGGGTAAACTGGGTGGCCACGTGTCCTTCGCGTACTCGCGGGGAAAGAGGGGCGTAGTCGAGAGGGGGTGGTACGCTGTGGTACCCACGCGGGTTGAAGGGCGACAGCAAGGGATCCTCGTCCGGCGGAAAAGGGACGGTCACGCGGGAACGGGTAATCGGTCGGGTAGAGGGTCCGGCCTCCAGATCTCCCCCTCGAGGAGAGGAGAGACATGCCTCCCTCACCAGCTGGGTCAGTTCCACCATATCTCGACGAAGTTGGTCGAAGTCGGCCAGGGAGGGTCCCTCCAGTACGCGGTCCCGTGGGACGCTTCTCTCCCGGGCGGGAGGAAAGGGGAGGTCGCGATCTCCGCGGCGCGCTCCGACCCAGGGGTCCGCCGAATCGGGTTGAATATACCCTGGACTGGTCTCCCGGTGGGGTACGGCGTCCTGGCCCGAGCCATCGAGCTGGCGGGGGCGGGTTCCCGACGCGGTCGCAGGGCCGATAGCGGTGGGTCGAGACAACGGGGTGTTCGGATCGTCGCGTTCGGTGCCCGCCATTTCACCCGCGGAAGATGGAGCGGTCTCCGGCTCAGGGCGCATGGAATCTCGTCGCAACCGAACGTGGTAGTCCAGCAGACGCGCGCGCGTGGTAGGAAGAATACCCGCCGTATCAAGATGGAGGGCCTGTAAGCGATCGCGGGTCTCGGCCGCCGTCAGGTCGAAAATCCACTGTAGCTCCTCCGGCGCGTCGAGGCGGTCCCGGTTGGTCATGATAAAAACCAAGAATCGTAGAGACAATCCTGCGCGAATAAAGTTAATCGAAACGTCACGCTCCCGGTGTACCGCGGCTCGCTGCGCGAACGCGCTGGGGAGGGGCGCGGCTGAGCGGGGCACGAGAAGCCGTCGAGTAGGGGGTATCGAGAGCTCGAACACAGGTGGGGCGGGAAATAAACAAAAGATACAAATAGGGGATCACTTTCTTCGTGTTGCCAAGGACAATTAAGGTATACACTGAAAAAGGGACAAAGACATGGCTGGCAACACGAAGACTACCGATAGGACAATATAAATTAAATATTTTCAGCAACAAATACTGTTCAACGGCGCAATTCGAACAACTCCCGGAATCGTGGTTACAGTGGTTGTAGCATGAACAATATTTGTTTACAGTATTTTGGAAAGTGACCTGTACCCACGGAGACAGAGTTCGCACGCTTGTAACGACTGCGTATATGTTCCCGATACCTTATCCAGTATTATTCCAATATGCAATATTATTCCCAAGGGCAAAGTCCAAATCGACCTACGATGCGTAAAAGCAGGCCCCACGTTGGGCGCCAAATTTGTGCATCGTAGGTCGAATTTGGCGGGAGTAACTATGACTCTCTTAAGCTGGAGGCCCCTCCTGGATTGGGCGGGTTCGCTTCTTCGCGGGCCTGGGATGTGATGCGCCGCTTTACGGTGGTGTGTTGCGGACCGGTCTGTGGTGGCGGGCTCGCCCTTTTTTCTCGTCGGGATGCGAAAGCAATGCGCCGGAGAGGACTTATCCTCGACGGGCTATGGGGGAGTCTGGTTACTAGGGTTCGGATGCGATTTAGTCCTCTTGTTAGGACCGTTAGCCTCTCCGTTCCAAGTCATGCTTTACCTCCTCGTGGTACCGCTGGTAACTTTCATTTATGAAAGGCCGAAAGAGCCGCTGACGCCAACCGGATAAAACCGGGAACTGTATGAATCATACAAACCAAGACGCAACATTGTTGCTACCGCTATGACGGAAAATCACCAAAGACAATGTCTTGATGATGTCAATGCTCTGTGAATCAGAGCAAAATTACTACCCTGAGTAGAAAATTTATAATAGAAATGGATCGACTAGAAACTCGTGCCTCGGATGCGGACCCTTCCCATTCCCCCTCGGAAGGGGCCGTAGGGGAGTATAACCCACAGTACATGGAGGGGGAAACTAATGACAACCAGGCAAGGACACGGACCGAGTTGACGGAAAACGGAATAACTATTGCCCTGCCTATAGCAGGGGATATTATAAAATGTCCCAGGTGTGCTTCGGGGGGAGAGGCGATCGGTTTTCTTGACGCCAAACTCTTGGAGGAGCACCTGCGTAGACAGCACCCGGGCGAAATCTTGAGATGGGCGTGTAGAAGGTGCCATAAAACCTACGAGCGGAGACATGGTTGGCGGGTCCATTGGATTGCATGCTCAAAAACGAATGCACCAAATGTCCGGGCAGGCGGCTTTAAGTGTGGAAGCTGCCCGATGGCCTTTCCCACTAAGATAGGGCGTTCACAACACGAAAGACATATACATCCTGTAGTGAGAAACGAGGCTCGGAGAAGGGAAGCCGAAGGAGAAAAAGGAATTCCTGGCAAGCCGAACACAGTGTGGACCAGGGACCAACTGAGTCGGCTGTGGGAGCTTGAAAAAGTCCACCACGATGCTAGACATATAAACAAATTCCTACAGAACTTCTTCCCAGATAAGACGGCCAAACAGATAAGCGACGCCAGGCGAAGGAGACCGGTGGGCGATTCGGCTGCAACTGAGCGGACTGGGACCGAACAGGCCCATGATGACAACGATCCGACAGGGCCGGAGGAGCCTGATGGTGACCAACCATCGGCTCGGGGGGGGGGGGGGGGGCGCCTGTGGACGGGCCCTCAACGCCCACACAGCCGAATGAGGGGCTGGGGCAGGTAGAGGCCGGAGTAATGATAGAATCGGATCAGCTGCCAGCTGGCCCAATATCAATAGTGGCTGGATGGAAAATGGCTCTACAAGCAGCTATTAGAGAAAATGACAGGCAAATGCCTGAGCCGTGGAGCGATCTAAATCGGGCCATACTGGATCTTTCAGAAGCCAACGGGGAAGTTGGCGAGAGAATTGAGGCCCTCATCGCCTCTAGACTGGGACCGGCAATCCTGCAGGACCAGGGCGAGGCTCCTCGGCCCTCTAACAGTAGGGACCGGAGAAAGAAACGAGCAAACAGAAACACTAGATCAAAAAGAAAGATGTTCGAATATAGTAGATGCCAAAATCTTTTCGAAAATGACAAGAAAAGACTTGCTGAATTGGCACTCAAGAGCGGGGACATATCGGGCTCGGGAGTGTTGGCCCCCAAAATCGATGGAATTAAGGAGCTTTACAACAAAATCTGGAATGTGGAAGGTCCGGATGTGGGACCACAGTTCAGAGGAAACAGCGATACGTTGCCGGAGGATGTCCTGTTAAAGCCGGTCTCAGCGGATGAGATAAGGGCCCGACTCAGGAAGATGTCTTCGAGTCCTGCTGCGGGACTTGATGGCATCAAGAAATCCAATCTCTCCTCCAACGAAAGTATAATAGTTCTGGCAAAATTATACAACCTAATGCTGTACAAGGGATACTTCCCTACCGTTTGGAGGAGAAACAGAACGACGCTGATCCCAAAAACCGGCAAAAACCCCGAAAAGGTCGAGAACTGGCGACCTATAACCATAAACTCCATTTTGGGAAGAATACTCTCTGGAATTATAGACGCAAGATTAAGACCCCTGATACTCCTAAGCCCTAGGCAGAAGGGGTTTACACAAGAAAATGGCTGCAAAAGCAATATACTCCTCTTAAAAGAGGCTATAAAAACAGCCAAGGCGACGGGAGGGACTTTCGTCATACTAGACATATCTAAAGCCTTCGACACGATCCCTCATTCGGCGATTGCCCCCGCCTTAATGAACAAAGGGGTACCTCAGAGCCTGGCAAACCTCATTAGTAGCTCGTATGCGGATTGCCAAACCCGGATTAAAGGGAGAGACGGTTTAATCGACATAAACCTGAAAAGAGGTGTAAAACAAGGGGATCCTATGTCTCCCCTGATCTTTAACCTTTGTCTGGACCCCTTACTAATTAAACTTCAGGAACGAAATGGGGGAATTAAATTAGGAGACGAGAAAGTGGCTGTGCTGGCCTTTGCGGATGATTTAATCCTGATGAGTGAGGTAAAGAGCGAGTGTGAAGATCTACTCAAAACAACAGCTGACTACCTTCGGGACTTTGGAATGGAAATATCTTACCCCAAATGCGGATCCTTCGAGATCGTCAGCGGGAGTAAAACCTGGTTCATACGAGACCCAGTTCTCATTGCAGACAGCGAACCAATTCCACTTATTAAACCAGAAGAGACAGTAAAATACCTAGGCCTAAATATAGGCCCCTGGGGTGGCCTCGAAAAAGGCAAAGAAGTAATTAATACTGTCACGGCAATCAAAGCAATCCGAAGGCTTGCCCTAAAACCAGGGCAAAAATTAGAATTAATTAAAAACTACGTATTGCCAAAATTCTTACACGCCCTAACAATAAGTCCCCCAGCAAAAGGAACATTAAAGCTGCTAGATGAAAATATTAGAAGAGAAACCAAAGAAATGTTCCACCTGAACTTAAGTACGACTTCTCATTTCTTCTATGCCCCCTGCAAAGCAGGGGGCCTAGGACTACCAAGACTAGAACATGCAATCCCACTAGGCTTTCTTAAAGCAGGGCTGAAACTGAGACACTCCCGAGATAATGCCATACAGGGATTGGTGTGTGCGGCTGAGTGGGAGGAGGAAATGAGGAAAAGAGCACATGCATTAAGAATAAACTGGCCGGCGACAATACAGGACTTGGACAGGACCAAGATATCACTAAGGCAGCAAAACTTAAGATGTTGGAAGGAACTACACGCACAGGGACAGGGGGTCTCGTACTTCGAGAAGGACCCAATAGGAAACTGCTGGTTAAAGGATCAGTCACTGCTTAAAGGCTCAAGGGTGATAGACGCAATAAAAATGAGAACCAACACGTTTGGAACAAGAACTGTCCTAAGTAGAGCAAACAAGATCCTAAGTGTCAAATGCAGAAGATGCGTAGCCGAAAGGGAAACACTGGGCCACATCTTGGGAGCCTGCCCTTTCACTAAAGGAAAAAGAATAAACCGGCATGATGAGATTAAAGACCTTATAGTCGGGAAACTATCAAGAGGGAGGACGATTCTGGTAGAACAAACTGTGGCGGTGGGTAATGAGCTCCTCAAGCCGAACATCATCATAAAGGATGGTGACAAGGCGCTCGTGGTCGACGTTACGGTCCGCTACGAGAACAATAGCTATTTACACACAGCCGCAAAAGAAAAGGAAAGTAAATACCAGAAAACATTAACCCCGCTAAGAGAAAGATTGGGCTGCAGCGAAGCCAAAGTGCTCCCTATAGTGGTAGGATCAAGGGGAGCAATCCCCAAGGCGACGATGGACAACGGCAAGCTATTGGGACTAAGGAAGGAGGACATGAAGACAATCGCTTTGATAGCACTAAGGAGCTCGATAGAAATAGCGAACCTCTTTGTACAACAGGTCATGACTCGCATGACGAATTGCGAGATTCCAAAGAGCCGCCACAATTAAGGCAAAACCCATGAACAAAAGGGACCCGACTCTTATCAAACCCAATAGTCTGTCGCTCTCGGTCGTGCCTTAGCCGGACGTATGAAAGTGGGGCCCCACAAAGCATTATCCGAATGATAAAAGGAAACCGCGGTATTATTACAAATTTCCAAGCGCTCGGAGAGGTGCGGGGAGCGACCAAGGCAGTCGGAAGGATAGGAGAATCGGGTTCCACCCTCATTCTCGTATAAGACGATAGACGAAACACATCGTTCGATAAGCGATCACGCGCAAGTGCATCCAACGACAATTTTAATCGTAAACTATAACGAACAAACGAGGATTAATAAATGAACTATATAAAAATGACAATGTGAGAAAAGTGTATTATTTCCTGCATTTATTATCGCGAACATTTTGGTGCCTCCTGTGAGGTTTGAACTCACGACCCCTGGATTACGAGTGTGATCTGCAAATCTGAATTGCATGGTGAGCTGCTAGGGTGCTGAACGAGAACATTTATTAGACATAGAACCAAGAATTTCAACAGAGTACGGTGAACTTCGTCGAAGGGTAAAGTATTCATTCGGAAATATCAGCCGTGACAATGGCAGAACGCATAAAATTAATTTTACAAAAGCGCACTGCCTTAAAATCACAATTGACTATCTTAGTGAATATCATCGATCGAGACGAGGTGGATGAAACGGTTGTGAAATTGCGTATGAAACGGCTAACAGACTTATATCATAATTTCGAGGAATTATTCGATGAACCAATGACATTAGATGCAAACGACACACATCAAGCCGAGTTTGATTCGATTCAAGAACGATTCTATAATGTCGCTAGTAGAGTCGGAAAACTAATAGACGCGTCAGAAACAACCAATTCCTCGGCCACGGTTAGCAGTGAACCGACTATCGAATCAAACAACGCTGCGAATTCGAACAAAGGTTTAATAAAATTACCGGACATAAGGTTACCCATTTTTGACGGCACGTACGAAAAATGGTTATCGTTCAAGAACGCGTTCCACGGGTTAATCGATGCGCGCACGGATCTATCAGAAATTAATAAACTTCATTACTTGAAATCGGCGTTGGTCGGTGATGCAGCCCACAAAATTAGTCTATTCGCAGCGAATGATACGGATTACAAAAGGGCGTGGGAAATATTAGAACGGGCTTACGAAATCAAACGCGTTCTTGTATCTAAACATTTAACCGCGATGTTTAACCTACCAATAGTGGAAAGAGAATCATCTAAGGGATTATCCAATTTAGCTGATGACATGCAGCAGCACATCGCGTCATTAGAATCGTTGGGAGTATCGGTCGCGCCGGAGATCGCGGTTCATCTATTAGAAACTAGATTGCCAAGGTCCACGTTGAGTCAATGGGAAATGACTTTGAATCACGATGAATATCCAACATTAGGATCAATGTACGAATTTATATATAGATGCGCAGTAAACATTTCAAGGAGGGAGCGAATTCGAACAGCCAACGGCGAAGAATCGCGAAATGAGACACCACATAAAAGGAAATGCCGTCCGAGTACCATGCATACATTCGCGGTCAACGCGGCGCAAAACTGCGTGGCCTGCAAGGGTACAGGCCACCCTTTATTTAGATGTGAAACCTTTAAGGGATTAAAGGTTAATGAGCGACTCAACCTGATAAGGCAGGCCAAACTGTGTTATAATTGCATGCGCTCGCACAAAGGAAAACCATGCAAATTAAATGGGTGCATGATATGCGGCAAGAAACACAATACTTTATTGCATAAGCAAGATGAACCACAGATTAGTGCTGCCAAACCCACAGAATCTGCCGAAGGTAAGGAGATTTGACTGGGATCGAACGCGAAGGATCATCAGGTCAACACATCGTCCGATCACATACCCAATCCGCATCTAGTAGCGACAGCGATCATACTCATACGCGATGTGAACCATAAATTAGTAAAATGTCGCGCTCTCTTAGATACGGCATCGACGTCTAATTTTGTAACAGACGCATTGATAAAAAAACTAGGGTTAAACATCACCCCGGTTTCGGTTCCGATTCGAACGGTTGATAACTTGAGCACGAAAGCGCATGGCGCTATCAAATTATCCATGCGATCTACTTATCGTGACTGCAAAAGAGTACTACCATGTTTAGTATTACCAAAAATAACCGGCTTAGTTCCATCCGAAGTTTTTCCGAGAGAAAGAATCAACATACCACCCAACATAAAATTAGCAGATACGGAATTCCATCTACCGCGTCCGGTCGATGTTTTAATTAGAGCCGGTACTACCTTTTCATTATTTTCTATGGGTCAAATAGATTTATCACGTGATGATAATGAAATATTACTACAAAAAACACTATTAGGTTGGATAGTAGCAGGCAACTTATCTGATTCAGTGACTGACAATTTTACCTTTCATCTATCCAAGTTCGAAACATTATTAACAAAATTCTGGGAAACCGAAGAGGTTGCACCCATTGAACAGAATACAGTAGAAGACGACAAATGCGAGAAACATTTCTTAACGAACGTCGATCGCGATGCAACCGGGAAGTACATAGTTAAACTGCCCTTTCGTGAAACTCCCGTAGATATAGCCGATTCGCGTAGAATGGCGATAATACGATTCAACATGTTAGAACGTAAACTCTTCGCGAATGAAAATTTAAGAAAGGAGTACACCAGGGTCTTCGAAGAATACATCAAACTGGGTCATATGTCTCTTGTTGAAGATCCGGTATCGGGAGGTTATTACATGCCGCATCACGCGGTGTACAAAGATTCCAGTCACACTACCAAACTTCGGATAGTTTTTGACGCGTCGGCAAAGACCGGCAAGGGAGTATCATTGAATGATTTATTGTTAGTAGGACCAACTATACAGGATTCATTAACGACACATTTAATACGGTTCAGGACGTATGATTTCGTCGTCACCGCGGACATCGAAAAAATGTACCGACAGATTTGAGTAGACGAAAGTGATAGAAAGTTCCAGAGAGTATTGTGGTGCGTACACGGAGAATTAAGGACATTCCAGCTAAATACGCTTACGTTCGGAGTGTCCTCATCCCCTTATTTAGCGACTCGCACCTTAGCAAAACTAGCCGACGACGAACGACTCGAGTTTCCCAATGCCGCTAAAATAGTTAAATCACATTTCTATGTGGATGATTTATTGACCGGAGCAAATAGTATACAAAGAGCGCGGGAAAATAGAGATGAAGTGATAGCCCTTTTAAATCGCGGAGGCTTCACTATTAGGCAATGGGCAACAAACGAGCCACAAATCATTAATGATTTACCCGCGGAGATGATCCACCCTAATTTCGTCTTAAAAATCAATCCTACATTAAAAACATTGGGCATCGCATGGGACGCTTCGAGCGACAAATTAATTTACACGCCGAATCACGTATCCTTTAAGGCAAATCCGACAAAGAGATCAATTTTATCCGAAATCGCCAAGATATATGACCCTCTAGGGCTTTTGGGGCCGATTATCCTCCATTTGAAGGGTCTCATGCAAAAAATATGGCGTTCGGGCGTACATTGGGATGAAACGCTTCCACAACATATATATGGGATGTGGTCGAAATTCGTCAATCAATGGCAATCATTAGATCAAATCGCGTTCGATCGTAAATTAATAATATCGGACTGCAAGGAAATACAGCTACACGGTTTTTGCGATGCCAGCAAAATAGGATTCGGGGCATGTGTGTACATTAGGTCGCGAGATAAAGGTGGCAGAGTTTACACCAACATTCTAAGCGCGAAATCAAGAGTGGCACCTTTAAAACCAACTACAATTCCGAGATTGGAATTGAATGGAGCACTATTATTAACCCAATTGTACACAGAGATAACAAGGATCATCGAGTGTCATAAGCCGAATACCGTAATTTTCTGGTGTGATTTATCCATTGTCCTGCATTGGTTGAACACCTCACCGTCCAAATTAAAAACTTACGTCGCGAATCGCGTAACCAAGATTCAGGAAATCGCCAAAAATGCGGATTGGCGACACGTTAAGACTCAAGACAATCCAGCAGATGCTCTATCAAGGGGGCAGCTTCCACATGACTTCATAAAGAATAAGACATGGGTACATGGACCTCATTGGTTAAACAAACCGGAATCAGCATGGCCGATACCGGTGGTAACTCCTCAAAGTGTGCCGGAACTCAAGAAGGAAATCTGCTTAGTCAGCATGAATGAGGAACTCGATATCTTCGATAGATTTTCTTCATACAATAAAATGTTGAGAGTAATATCCTACTGTCGCCGTTTCGTCAAACCAATCAAGAGACGCGGTCCTTTGAACCCGACAGAAATTGATGAAACCGAGAGACACGTAATCAGGCTATTACAACACTTCACTTATCCCGACTTAATGAAAACACTTAAAGATAAGAGCAATGCGAAGCACAGCACTTATGACAAATTAAATCCATTCATCGATGAATTTGGCATAATTAGGGTAGGAGGACGAATCAAACGAGCACAACTATCCTTTGATCAAAAACACCCTATACTCTTTCCAAGACATCAGCATTTGATCTCTTGCCTAGTACGAGATGTCCATGTAAAGTTCTTCCACACCGGAGTGCAAACCACCTTATACAACATCAGGCACAAGTTTTGGATAACCGGCGGGAGAGATCAGGTAAAGAAGGTTTTACACAAATGCATAACGTGCTTCAAATACAAAGCCGATTCTGACACTTATAAAATGGGTAATTTGCCGTCACACCGGGTAACACTCACCACGCCGTTTGAGCATACTGGGTTAGATTTTTGCGGTCCCTTTTTCATAAAGGAAAGGAAATTTCGTAACCGAAACAAGCTAAAAGTATACGTTTGCATCTTCGTCTGTATGTCGATCAAAGCGGTACATTTGGAAGTGGTATCTGATCTAACTTCCGAAGGTTTTATAGGCGCTTTGCGAAGATTCATAGCAAGGCGCGGCGAACCAAGACACATTTATTCCGATAACGGCACAAATTTTGTGGGCGCGAACAATCAGCTAAGGGAGTTGTACTCAGTACTCAACACACCGGAACATAAAACTTCGATAAACAATTTCGCCATTAGTTACAAAATTCAATGGCATTTCATACCGCCCGCAGCTCCTCACTTTGGAGGCCTGTGGGAAGCGACAGTTCGCGTCTTTAAACACCATTTTCGACGCGTGGTGGGAGATGCATTATTCGTTCTAGAGGAGTTGAACACGTTCGTCATTGAAATCGAGGGTGTACTCAATTCCAGACCCATATTGCCTTTATCCTCAGATCCGAATGATCTACAAGCTATATCACCGGGACAATACTTTACCGGTAAACCATTTAACACCTTGCCTGAGGAAGATTTTTCAGATACACCAGCCAACAGACTGACAGTGTGGCATCATCTGACTAAAGTACGACAGGACTTTTGGAAAAGGTGGCATATTGAATATCTCAACGAACTCCAGACCAGGAACAAATGGACCAAGGGCAAACCAAACATTCAAATAGGTGCTTTGGTTCTAATCAAAGACAAAAACCTTCCATGTTCGCAATGGAAATTAGGACGCGTAACAGAAGTAAACCCTGGCGATGATGGTGTCATCCGAGTCGTAACGTTACAAACGTCCACAGGACTTGCAAAAAGAGGCGTACAATATGTTTGTCCACTACCTATCGAATATGAGACAACCTCAAAATCAACAATTATATGATATCTTATGTTTTTTTTTCATATTTATCGCAGTTAATTACACTGCATTACGCCATTATGTAACGAACACACTTATACTTGTAATCATATTCGCTACAATCGATGGCACATTTCAAAATTGCGTGATTGATCGCTACACTCTCAACGCGGGGAGTATGTACAACAGGCCATGACTCGCATGACGAATTGCGAGATTCCAAAGAGCCGCCACAATTAAGGCAAAACCCATGAACAAAAGGGACCCGACTCTTATCAAACCCAATAGTCTGTCGCTCTCGGTCGTGCCTTAGCCGGACGTATGAAAGTGGGGCCCCACAAAGCATTATCCGAATGATAAAAGGAAACCGCGGTATTATTACAAATTTCCAAGCGCTCGGAGAGGTGCGGGGAGCGACCAAGGCAGTCGGAAGGATAGGAGAATCGGGTTCCACACTCATTCTCGTATAAGACGATAGACGAAACACATCGTTCGATAAGCGATCACGCGCAAGTGCATCCAACGACAATTTTAATCGTAAACTATAACGAACAAACGAGGATTAATAAATGAACTATATAAAAATGACAATGTGAGAAAAGTGTATTATTTCCTGCATTTATTATCGCGAACACTCTTTTTAGATGAATTTAATAACTAGATAGTAAGCCCATGTTCAGAAAGAACGGTGCAAGTAGTGCAGAGGCGCTCATGAGATGAGCTGCCACGGCGGCGGGGCGGGCAAATGCCCGGGCGGTTGCCTCCACGTGGCTTCCCTGGTTCATACGAAACACCGCTCTCCCACTCAATAGTAGGGGACTCCGCTTACACTAATTTTTCCATGATACCGGCTTGTGCAGAAAGTAGGACCATACCGGAAGGGCTAAATTAAAAAGACTAACCCATACGGGAGCTAAATTATTAATACTGACTAAACCCTCTGGGTGCTTAAGCTAACGGACTAGGCGCAAGCCATAGATTGTTAAGTTTTAGGGAACTCGGGCCAAACCGAGGAAATACACCACCTCTACTTTTCGGAGGAAGGTGCAGGAATAGCCAAATGCCTCGTCATCTAATTAGTGACGCGCATGAATGGATTAACGAGATTCCCTCTGTTCCTATCTACTTGCTTCTGAAAGGTGACGACAAGGACGTAGAGGATCCAAAATCCTACCGCCCAATCTGTCTCCTCCCCGTAATAGGGAAACTTTTTGAGAAGATTCTCAATTCGCGATTGGCGGCCACAGTCATGCGCCCTGGCGTGTCCTCTGATCGACAATATGGCTTTATGCCTGGTCGATCCACGGAGGACGCTATCGTTGAGATGAGGCGATTGGTAAGCGCTTCCGAAGGGAAGTACACGATCGCCCTTCTCTTCGATATAACAGGGGCGTTTGACAACGTGTGGTGGCCATTAGTACTCGCGGCGCTTAGGGAACGAAGTTGTCCGCGAAACGTGTATGAGGTGCTCCGGAGCTACCTCAACGATAGAAACGTGTCGCTAAATTGGGGATGGGGGGAGGTCTCGAAGGTGGCGACGAGGGGATGCCCGCAGGGCTCCATCCTGGGACCCACATTTTGGAACCATTGTTGAACGGTCGAACGAGAGTTCGGCGCTCAGTGGGAGGAAACCTCACCTCGAACGAATTTGAACGAGCCGGACGATCACTGATCTCCGGATGATGGTGAAGGGCATGACCTTATACCGCTCATATGACCGGAAAGACATGCATTCCTGCCCAGCGCGCTGAAAATAAGGTGCATCGCCTATGACCGGGGGCGGGTTCCACAGGAAATTGCTTCCTGTACCCGGTCCGAAGAGGGGGGCACCTCACTGTGTGAGGTGAATGATCAACGGGTGGTCCTTCGTTACCCCTCTAAACAAAATCCCGTCCGCCCAGGGCCAGGGGCGGAGTGCAGGATGGTTCTTTCCTCCTGACCTGGTCCACCGGGGCCACCGAGGTGTGAAACCTTGGTGACCCAACCCACTAAAGGTGTGAAGCCTAGTGGTCCCCCCCCCCCCAACTGTCCTTTCTCCTATCCTCCTACCCCCCCCCCCCCCTCTGCAACCACCTATCCTTATTTTTCTTCCAGGTCTTCGAAGACCCCAGCGTGCCACCTAGCGCCGCTGGGAAGACCCGGGTGCCAACCCTTGGTGGGTTGGAGAGGCTGGCCACCGAGGCTCACCCGACTCTGCCAGTACACCGAGAGGGTACTAACCCGTAACCTGGTGGGTTCTGAGTCGCTAGACTCGGGGTGCCCAAACCGGACCGGGGGTCTTGGCTTAATTGCCTGGACCGAGAGTTGGGAACTCCATAAACCACCCCCCAATCCTGTCCTTCATCTGGCGCGGGCGAAGGATGTATGGCTGATGGGTAAATCAGTCATGAGCGCCAGATTACCCCGGGGCACCTGCCGAACCCCGGGGGACACGTAGGCTGGCATCGCGCCATATTTTTACTCGTGGGAAAAAATGGCCCAATTAACTTCCTCGCGCGCCGAACGAGACCTCGCCACTGGGTCTCAAGTAGGCTTCGAACGACGCGTGACCAGGGCCATGGCCGGGGGATCCACGAGTCTGAGGGCTGCGGAGCCCTTGGCCGTGCCCCTGGATACCGCGAAGGTGGTCTCCCGCCGAAACTCCAACGGACGTGTCGTTCGCGCTTCCGGACACCGCCATACTAAAGAAAACGCGTCTGTTGGAGTCGTAAAACCGTCGTCGACCGCGATCATTCCGTCCCCCGCGCCGGTCCCTACATCAACCCCTAGCGCTCTCCCCCTCCCCTCTTCGGTCTTTTCTCCCGTCGGGTCGCGTACGCGCTCTCGGTCACGGTCGTGCTCGGTATCACCCCCCCTCATTAAAAACCCGGGATCGCGAACGCGGACGCGAATAAGGCAACCCTCGGTGTCGACTAAACCTCGCGGGGACTCACCGGAAAAAGTCCCAATCGTCATACTAAGTCGGTTGGACCCTACCGAGTGGTCCAGACCGACCTCACCGGGTGGCACTCCGGAGCAGACGCCACGGAACTCGCGCGCGAACGTATGTATGAGTTGTGTGAATGAGAACGAGAATGTGTCCTCCGTGCGGATGGGGGCATTCCTCGGCCCGATTCCCGAGGAGGAAGAGAATGAAGAGGTGCCAGGAGTGATAGTAGAATTAGGCGCGACCGGGTATACAAATGGCACCCCTCCAGCATCCCCCACACCCATTGGTTCATCGGATGAGCCCGTCGATGTTCATATCCGGCTACTACAGGCGAACTTAGGTCGCTCGAAAAACGCGACAGCAGAGGTGTATTCGCTCACCAAAAGTCGCAAACTGGACATCCTGCTATTGCAGGAACCATATGCCAGAGCGACCGGAGGGAGCTACACCGTAGGCGGTCTTGGGACCGGAACCCAGATCGCTCATCATAAAGTTGGACACCCCTGGGCTGCGGTAGCTCTCGTCAACCCCTGCCTGCGAATGCTCTACATTGCGCAATTGAGCAACGCACATTGCGTTTGCGCTCAGATAATTGCGCCGCGACTAAAATTCTTTGTAGTCTCCCAATACTTCCAGTGGAGTGATGACATAGTGTAACGCGCGCTTTTGCGTAACCCCAGGAGGAGGTGAATCTCCCGATGTTACCACGCGCTCACAGTAATTTATAATATTCACCGGAGTTCCTCACCCCTGAGGAAACCGACTCCGGTGAAAGGGGCCCAGAGGAGGTTCTCCCGTTGGAGAGGACTAGGCGGTGCCTGAAATAATGACACAATAGGACTACTGTCGCCTCGCGGATTTATTCGACGATTCTATACACTTAATAAATAAATTATATTCCCCGTAGGGCCGCACTATACAATATATAAGTAATTATGAATAACCGCGCGCGGGGTGCCCGTACACCCTCTGTAGTCCTACCTAGTGGAGGACGGACTTCTCGGCAGTCCGTCGGCGTCGGCAACGCAGAGACCGCTGAGCTTCCTGCAACAACGGCCCCCACGTTACAGGGAATGGGTCGTCTGAAACACCCAGGAGCTTTTCAGGCAACCTGGGCGGACGTTCCCCGGGGATGAGGACTAGGTCCCGAGCTCGACGACTGCTGCGACAGTCGGAGCACACGATCCCGCACTAACGCAACCGGGCACGGTCAAGTCCGTGTCCCTTGACCGGCACTTCACGCTCTATTAAAAACAGTGAGCGCGTGGCGCTCCACTTACTACTTTCGTAGTCCTGATCTCCGTATTGTAGTAGGCAGAATCTTCCCGTTCCTGGGCTGGTCCCACGGGTCGTATCCCAGATCCTGGTGCCGTCGGTCTGTCACACCACGACACACTTCCACACACACGCCTCGATCGCGGACTCGAAGTAGCGGATTATAATAATATGCGTCGAGCGGCTTACGTCCGTGCGCTACGACGACAATACTAGAAGTGAGTAGCCAGCTGATCGCGCGATATCAGCTAGCCCCAGTAAGGGAATTTAAATTTCTTAAATTCCCTTCAAGGACGCCTCATTAGCTAACACTAGCGTAACGAGGAACGGCAATCAGCTGTGTCGAACGACAACAACAGCGATCACCGTTGACGTCCCGGACCGAGCTCAGCTAATGCTATCATTGGGAATATTAATATATTCCCAATCAGCTGAGCCTGTAACGGATTTTTAAAATAATAAAAATACCACGTTACACTTCCCCCCCCTTAGAGTAAACCTCCGGGGGGGGTTGGATGGCTGGCTCGGGTTCTTCTCGACCTCGTCAAGAAGACCCTCCGCTGTACACCTTCCTCCCACACCGGTAAGAACCCAGTCTACCGGCGGGGAACCGCTCTCCCTTGCAACGGTGGAGTACCTGGCAGCCATCCACGGTCACTGGTTCCTAACAGGTGTGGAATATTCCTCATTCACACAACACACATAACCCACACTCACAATCATACATAGCAGGACAGTAACAAAATCGATCTCCCATACCAGTAGTGTTTATTTAAAAAAAAATAAACATAAAAAAAAATAAACAAAAAAAAACAAATTTTCAAGGAAGGTGGATTAATCCACCTTCATTTTTTCGACGCGGGCCGAAATTCCCGCGGTGGAGGTGGGAGCCGGTGCTCGCGGCGGGGCTGCTGGCGGCGGGGCTGCTGGATGCAGGGCCGGGGCCTTTCGCCCCTTTCCTCCCCTTCTCCTCCGGCGTCTCGTGACCGGCTTCGGCGGTGGGGCCTTAGCCACTCGTCCTCCTCTCCTCTTCCGGGCCGGTGCTGGAGGGCCTGCTGCTGCCGGGGCCGGCCGGGTCCTCTGCCGCCGCGGTGCCGCTCCCCGACGCACCTCCTCCAGCTCCCACGCGAGCTGTTCCACCCTCCCCGAGAGTCGCCAGTTCTCCTCCCGAACCTGCGCGAACTCTGCGGCAGAGGGGGAAGGTCCCTGCGGGGGAGGTCCCCCAGCGGTGGTGTTCGGGACCCATGAGGAGGGCGCCGGGGCCTGGGACGGGTGTTGTGCCCAGGTCATCGGCATCGGCGGGGGTGCCTGTTGCGGCTGGTGAAGTGGTGGAGGCGCCGTTGAGGCTGACTGGTAGTACCACCAGCCAGCCGTCGATGGTGTTGCGGGAGGTGCCTGCCAGCTCATTCTTTTCCTGTCCTGCTAAACACAAACATTGTACCTAGTACATTGCGCACGCACACATACAACACACAGACTATTCCACATAATAGACTAACTCGCAGGTAGAGCACTCACGGCTGGCGGGGCCTAAGCCTATCTCGCCAGGTAGGGGAAGGCGGCGGTGACGCCAGCTCACTCTCCTCTTTCCTACTCCGCGCTCCGGTATGGGAAATCGGCGGCGATACGGGTTCGTCCTGCTCGATTTCCGCGGAGGAGTGCTCTTTTTCATCAGCCCGTCGCAGCTGGGCGATGAATGGTTTGAGGTCCTGTACATGGACTCTCGGGTTGGTGCGGCCATGAGTTTCCCCCAACTCATAGACCACCGGAGATATTTTCTTCGAGATCTGGTAGGGACCTTCGTATGCCGGCGCTAATTTGGCTGCGAATTTATCGGCAGCCGACGAGAATGCTCGATTACGCCGCCACACGAGGTCTCCGACGCTGTATTGTACATCGCGACGCCCTTTGTTATAATATCGAGCCTGCTTCGCACTCGCAGACTCGATGGCGTCGCGGACAATGTCAAAGATGAGAGGTAATCTCTTCATCCTTGACCCCCAGCTCTCTGGGTCGCGTCGGACCAACTTCCGTGGACCTTCCACAGATCTAAGGAGATTTGGGGTGATTTCTGGGTCTCGACCGAAATTTAAAAATGCGGGAGACACTCCGGTAGACGCATGCCATGCGGTGTTAACCGCAAACTGGAATTCATGCAAATGCACATCCCAGTCTCGGTGATCGTTCTCTACGAACTCCGAGATCATGGTCTTAATCACCCGATTGACCCGTTCGACCGGATTTGCCTGTGCATGATACGGAGCTATGCGAAAGTGCCGTATCTGCAACTCATCGAGGAATTTCGCTACATCTCGATTGACAAATTCGGTCCCATTGTCGCTTAGAAACATTTCGGGAGTTCCCCACCGAAATATCACTAAGTCTTCGAATGCGCGTATGATGCTCCGCGCATTCGCTTTCCTGAGGGCCTTTAATTCTACCCACCTGGTAAAATTATCCAGGAAAGCGACAATGTATCGGCACTGGGCGCGGCTCGGAGGAAGTGGACCCATGATGTCCGCTGCGACAACGGTCCAAGGTTTCTCGACCACGCGACTGCCCATCAGTCCCGCGGGAGAAACCTGCGCTACCTTATGTTGTTGACATGTCTCACACGCTCGCACATAGTCAACAACATCTCGGTATATCCCCGGCCAGTAATATCTGAGGCTCACGCGTCCGTACGTTTTCTGAGCACCCAGATGACCAGCCGACGGAGGACAATGCGCTTCCTCGATCGCGATCCTTCGTGCCCCTCGTGGAATCACCAACTTCCACGAGTAACCTGAGGGCTCGAGGGTCTCATATAGCGCCTCTGGACGATGACAGTATATGAGATCTCCCTCTATTTTCCAATCTGGAAATTTCTGAGCCCTCTTTTTTATCGATTCCCGGCGCTCCGCGTACCAGGGATCATCCCTGAACCAACCTAAAATCGTCTTTGAGGAATATTTGGAGTCGTTAATTTCGACCGCGGCCACCGCGTCCAACGAATCTACGGCAGTAAGTGCGCGGGACAATGCATCGGGTACCACGTGCAGAGCCCCTTTCCGGTGCACAACATCAAAGGAATGCTGTTGTAATTCTAAAGCCCATCGGGCCAAACGACCTCCCGAATCCTTGATATTGTGCAACCAACGCAGGCTGCTGTGATCCGTGATGACTACGAAGTGGTAGCCTTCCACGTACGGTCTAAGCTTTTTTATTGCCCATACGACAGCAAGGCACTCCTTTTCCGACGCCGAATAATTCCGTTCGGCCTTAGTGAGCACGCGGTTAATATAAACGATAGGATGCTCCTTGCCGTCGTATTCTTGGGTCAGGACGGCCCCGATCGCGAAGTCGCTGGCATCCGTTTGGATCTGAAAAGGTCGCGCGAAATCTGGACGAACTAAGATAGGCGCAGTGCACAGCGCATTCTTTAATTTTTCGAACGAGACCTGTTCGTCCTCGCCCCAATGCCAGCGTACCCCTTTGCATAGTAGTTTTACTAGGGGAATTTTTATTTTCGCGAATTCGGGGATAAACCTGGAGTACCACCCCACCATTCCTAAGAACCGGCGGAGGGACTTTAATTCTGACGGAGCCGGATAATTTAATATCGGCTCTATTTTCTCCGGATCTGGTGCTAAACCGTTACGATTTACTCGGTAGCCCAAGAACCGTACTTCGGAACGACAGAATTTACTTTTTTCTCTATTGAGTCTCAGTCCCGCTTGACTGAGTACTCCAAGTATCCGTCCTAGCCACTCCAAATGTTCCTCAAATGTGTCCGTGACAATAATAATATCATCGAGGTAGACGAAGGCATATGGATCAAACTCAGGCGGAATGAGTTTATCCATCAAACGCTGGAACGTGGCCGGCGCATTTGTCAGTCCGTAGGGCATCCTACGGAACTGAAAAACTCCTTTGCCCGGAACCACGAAAGCAGTAATTTCTTTGCTCGCCTCATCCATGGGTATTTGGTGATACGCCTGGCTAAGGTCGAGCGTCGAAATATACTGAGCGTGCCTCAGTCTATCCAGTATGCTATCAATATGGGGAATCGGATAAGCGTCCTTTTTCGTGACGCCGTTTACGACCCGATAGTCGATGCAAAACCGGATATCCTCCACCGGTTTCGGTACTATTACCGGGCAGCTAACCCAGGAGCTCGTGGACGGCTCGATAATGCCCTCTCTTAGCATCTTATCGACCTTCACATAAGCTATCTTTAGTATCGCCGGCGACACTCGTCTCGCAGCCTGTCTAACAGGCCGGTGACCTTGAACATCAATATGATGACTTACCAAGTGTGTCGCCGGTAGAGTCGAATCGGACTCCGGTGGAAGATTCGCCTCGAGAAAGCGTTCTAATACCTCCTGTTGAGTCTCCGTTATCTCACACAGGGCATAGCAAATGATCTTGCTGGATTTTTCCGCGGAGACATCTGCTCTCGGGGTCATAGCTTGCAGGTCTGGGAAGTTCCTGTTTCGCCATTTCCCCGTCAGTGCATCGAGTTGGATCCCGAAAGATCTTAGGAAATCCATTCCCAAGATACAGTCGTATCCAAGCCCTTCACTTACGCGAAAAACTACACAGCGTTCATTGCCGTTTAGCTCAATTGAGAGAGGAACAAATCCCATAATGGGTGTTTGTTTTCCGTATGCTGTCACCATGAAGTCCCTTCCTGAGCTTTTGATAATATCCTGGCCCAACAGCTTAGCTAATTCCGGCCCTAAAAAGGACCTTTCAGCTCCAGGATCCATCAACGCCAAAATTTGGCGGCCCAAGAAGTTCATTTTCAACTTCAGGCGCAGACGTTCCCTCGAAAGAGGCGGTAGGGCCATACGACGGGCGCAACGTCTCACCGTGCACACCAGGTCGATCTCCGGGCCTCTACCGGACACCCACTTACTCCAATTGGCTCCGCTGAGGTCATCATGAATCGTGCATAATGGCTCGGCACCGCTGGAGATTTCCTCACGCAACCAGAAATCCTCCAGGGCAGAGAGATGCGGCCGGTCTCTCTGCAGCGACAGTGCAGCCCACGATTCATCCTCCCTCCCGCCAGCCCAAGTGTCGCTCTGGCGAACACTTGACGAAAACGGGGCGAGTGCATTCCTTAACCCAGTCGTCTCGCTTACCGTGACTGGAAGGAAAGGAACTACACTCTCATCGGCTACTTTTAATTCGCCGGGGCCTCGGGAATCGGGAAAAGGGATAGCGCGAGCCCCTTGCACTGGCCCTAATGCCCGTTTCCCGAGGGCGCCTGATATCCGGTTCGGTTTGGAGGTGGCATTCCTCCCGGAGGTACGGTCGGAGAGCCACTCCAAAACGAACTCTCGGGCAACGCCGCCGGCTGTGCGGCCGTCGGCGCTCCCGAGTTCGCGGGCGGCATCTGAGCTTGCGGCTGTCCCCATAGCGAATATAACGCCGGGGAATTTTGAGGCGCCGCAACTCTGCCCGCGTGCGGATACACAGGCTGGATCGGTGCACTTTGCAACAATGCGGTACACTCACGCGCAAAGTGTCCGATCCCTTCGCACCGGAAGCAGCGTACGTTCCCTCTCCCTTGGGGAACGCGAGCTTCGACGGCCGGATAATTTCGGGGGGCCACCGGGCCCCCTGGTGCTCGGGAGGTCAGTCCTCTCGCTTCACCTCCGGACTGCCTCCCCCTTCCGATGGCCGCAACGACAGCAAGCTGTTTGCTTAACTCGTGCATTTGCTTGCTGAGGCCATCGTTGTTGCCGCCACCACCCGTTTGTTGGTTCTTTGCGCGGGTGGCGCGGCGGCGGGCGGTACGAGATCGTTTCTCGCCCGCTGAGCACTGCGTGTCCGAATTCGACCCCGTCTCGGAGGAGTACTCCAGTCTACCTCGAGACTTGGGCCGCTGCGCCTGTTTTTGCGCTGACGGTTGGGCCGAATTCGGAAGGGTGAACCGCTGTCCACCCTGAGCACCCCCCGCTTGGGGTGCTTTCGTTGAGGCGGGTCGGATCGCCTGTGGGGGCCCCGCTGGGTGGAATTCGCCCTCGATTGCGGCGACGGCGCTGCCGCGACACTTTCTATCGTCGGTTTTCGACCGCGACGACGCGGGCGCGGACTCGGATTTCCGCGCCTTGGCGATAGAAAGTGTTTCTTCCACACTCTCCCCAAGCGTTAGCAGGTCCTCAAATTTCTTTACGTGTGCCCGCAGGATGTAATGCAGGTAATTCGCGTGCATGTTTTCGTACGCGAGGTCCAGCTGCTGCTTGAGGTTGGGTACTGGGCGAATTCTATCTAGTTTATCACGCATCCGACCAACGTACGTGATTATGTCTTCGCCTTCCGATTGGCGAACTGCACGGGCCTCCCTCCACCGAGCCACAGAGTCCTCCTTCACGCGGAATTGAAGGAGGAATGCCTTCTTAAAGGCTTTACGGGAGGTAATGCTATTTCCCTCCCGCCGGTACCATCTCTTGGCGTGGTCGGTCAATACGGTGGGCAGAGCTCCGTGCAGTGTTTTAAATGGGAGTCCCGACCCTCGACGACAGGCCTCGAAGGACTCCCAAAATTCCTCCGCTTCCGCTGGGGTGCCTTTTCCGAATTTCACCCCATATTTTCGCAGGGTATCGAGCGCGGATCGCTCGTTACCCCGGCGCGACGAGGAGCGACCACGCGATCCTCGCGTGGATCGGTCGCTGCTCGAACCGCGACTTCGCGATGTGGAAGAGACCGACGAGGAGGACGAGCTGTCCTCCGCGGACCGATCCGGCAGCAGCGCACCCCCCTTAGCCGATCGGGAGGGTACCGGAGATTTGACCCTAGGGGTCCCTTTTAACTCCGCTTCCGGTCTCACTCGGAGACCGGAAGCGACGGCATGTTGCGCTGCCGCCAGGCTGTCATCCGCCCGGCGCGTGATCTCCTCGACGCGGTCTTGCTGTTCGCTCAATCGGCGAAACAGCTCCGCGCTCTCCCGGCTCATGTCGGTGACCGCGCTTTTAATCCACGCGCGCTCTTCCCGAATTAGGTTGAGCTCCGCGCGGACACTCTGCTGCACCTTTTCCGCCCTGCTGTTCGCGGCGGACCATTCTCGGCGCATCGTCGCCAGTTGTTCGCGCAACTCGTCCCGCTCGCGACCGAATTCGCGCTGGATCGACGCGCTCTGGCTCCGAGCCTCTTCGCTTGCCCGGCAGCACTCCTCGTAGACGAGGATGAGACGGTCCATCACCGCGACGATACTCCGACCGCCCTCAGGATTCAACGCCTCGAATCCACCACTCTCGGCCGGTGGAGGCGGAATACCCGATTCCGGGGCCGGCGGAGGCGACTCCGCGGCATGGACCTCCGCGAAGGTCACCGCAGGGTTCCGGGAGACTGTAAAATTGGTGTCCGACCGACCGAAATCGGACACCCTCCGGAGTTCCTCGAGACTCAAACCCAGTGAGTCGAGGTTATCGGCCGTCATAGATATCGGACTGGGCCGTCCGAAGGTACGGCGACGGTACGCGCGATGTCCCGTCGGAACGCGCCAAGTCCGGTAGCACGGCCGCGTCCGACTCTATCACCGTCGAGTTGGAGCCAATCTCGCGACTGGACTCCCCCCGTACCGTCTGTGACGATCCTGACCTCGGGGTCACGTATTCCCCCGAATCCGCCGTGGACGTCGAGGTAGTCCGACCCCCGGGAATCTCGCCGACGTCGTCCTCGTCCAAATACGGGTCCCAGCGCTCGGTCTCCGGGCCGAATTTGTCGCGCATTTGACGGCGGACTAGTCGGTCTCGCACATCACGCGGAGGCTCGTCGGCGGAACCGCGAATCCCCAATTCGCGGGTGAGGACCAGTAACGCTTCTATCGAGAGGCGATCCATCTGGTCCTTCAACTGCTTACGCACGTTCCGACGCTCCACTCGCTCACTATGTCGAGTGAGCGCTTGATCTGCCTGATCGCGAGATCCTCCCATCGTGGACCGTTTTTTTTTTTTAGCACGACGCGGAACGTCGACCAAATGGAGCGCGTCGAACGGCAAGCCTTCCCACTATCTCTAACCCAAAAAAAAAAATTTTTCCTATAACTAATACTAAAATAGTTCGCGGTAGGTATCCCAACCTTGATACCCCGCGTCCTAAACCAATTCCGCGGGCTTTCCGGAATTGCCTCAGCAACGGTTCACCAACGTGGGCCCCACGTTGGGCGCCAAATGTAACGCGCGCTTTTGCGTAACCCCGGGAGGAGGTGAATCTCCCGATGTTACCACGCGGTCACAGTAATTTATAATATTCACCGGAGTTCCTCACCCCTGAGGAAACCGACTCCGGTGAAAGGGGCCCAGAGGAGGTTCTCCCGTTGGAGAGGACTAGGCGGTGCCTGAAATAATGACACAATAGGACTACTGTCGCCTCGCGGATTTATTCGACGATTCTATACACTTAATAAATAAATTATATTCCCCGTAGGGCCGCAGTATACAATATATAAGTAATTATGAATAACCGCGCGCGGGGTGCCCGTACACCCTCTGTAGTCCTACCTAGTGGAGGACGGACTTCTCGGCAGTCCGTCGGCGTCGGCAACGCAGAGACCGCTGAGCTTCCTGCAACAACGGCCCCCACGTTACAGGGAATGGGTCGTCTGAAACACCCAGGAGCTTTTCAGGCAACCTGGGCGGACGTTCCCCGGGGATGAGGACTAGGTCCCGAGCTCGACGACTGCTGCGACAGTCGGAGCACACGATCCCGCACTAACGCAACCGGGCACGGTCAAGTCCGTGTCCCTTGACCGGCACTTCACGCTCTATTAAAAACAGTGAGCGCGTGGCGCTCCACTTACTACTTTCGTAGTCCTGATCTCCGTATTGTAGTAGGCAGAATCTTCCCGTTCCTGGGCTGGTCCCACGGGTCGTATCCCAGATCCTGGTGCCGTCGGTCTGTCACACCACGACACACTTCCACACACACGCCTCGATCGCGGACTCGAAGTAGCGGATTATAATAATATGCGTCGAGCGGCTTACGTCCGTGCGCTACGACGACAATACTAGAAGTGAGTAGCCAGCTGATCGCGCGATATCAGCTAGCCCCAGTAAGGGAATTTAAATTTCTTAAATTCCCTTCAAGGACGCCTCATTAGCTAACACTAGCGTAACGAGGAACGGCAATCAGCTGTGTCGAACGACAACAACAGCGATCACCGTTGACGTCCCGGACCGAGCTCAGCTAATGCTATCATTGGGAATATTAATATATTCCCAATCAGCTGAGCCTGTAACGGATTTTTAAAATAATAAAAATACCACGTTACAATAGAGATCCACATTAAGCACCTGGAACAGGTGCTTCGGGCACTTCGCGGCGAGCGCGTCCTAATCGCATTGGACGCGAACGCAAAATCGACGATGTGGGGACCCTCGAGCGATACGCGCGGAGAATCGCTCGAGGACCTCATTGGATCTCTATCCCTTCAAATCGAGAACCGTATTAATGAAGGACCGACCTTCATGTCGCAGGCAGGTAGTGCGTTCATTGATGTAACCCTCGCGACAGAGAAAATGTCTCGGGACATTTCACACTGGGCCATTCACCCGGAGTGGATTCAGTGCAGCGACAATCGGGCGGTTGAGATCCGGATCGGTCCCCCGGGGGCGGCGGAGTGTGCCGGCGGGCCGGCGACCATGAGGTTCAACACACGTTGGGCCGACTGGGAGCGGTTCGGGGGCGCGCTCCTTGAGCTCTCGGGCTCGCGCCTGGGGGGGGCGGGCCTTGGACCTGCCGGCTGATGTCGAGTTGCTGGCGACCGACTTAACGAATGTGCTCCTTCGGGCGTGCGAAGTATCAATGCCTCGGAAAAGGCGTTTCAGGAAGTCCAATCCGTGGTGGACCCGCGAGCTCACGACGCTGAAACGCGACGTCTATAGGGCCCGCCGTTTGTGGCAACGCGAAAGCGACGAAACCGAGAGGGAGGAAAAGAGGAGCACATTCCGAAATAAATTACGCGGATACAGCCACGCGATTAGGAGAACTAAGAGGGCAAGCTGGAGAGAATTCGTCTCTTCGCACGGTAATCGGGAGCCCTGGGGCTTCGTATATAAGCACCAGGACAACAGACTCCAGACGGAGAGGGTGCTCAGCACTCTCCGGAGAGGCGAAGACTCGACAAACAGTATGCGAGATACTGCCAGCTGCCTCCTTGACGTTCACGTGGTAGACGATAGTGCCATCGGAGAGGACCAAACACAACGGGCGATTAGAATGGCAAACGAAACGGTACCCCCCACCGAAAACGCGCCCCCCATAACAGCCGACGAGATTCGGAAATGCCTCCGTTCGTTTAAAAATAAAAATGCCCCGGGGCCCGATCTAATCGAAGTAGTGGTCCTCAAACGCGCATATACAGTAATACCGGAAATTTTCCGCGACCTTTATAATGGGTGCCTCCGGCTGGGCGTCTTTCCGTCGACCTGGAAGAGGGGATCCATCAGGATGCTTCTGAAAGGCGACGACAAGGACGTAGAGGACCCAAAATCCTACCGCCCAATCTGTCTCCTCCCCGTGATAGGGAAACTTTTTGAGAAGATTCTCAATTCGCGACTGGCAACCACAGTCATGCGCCCTGGTGTGCCCTCC
>CM074558.1:2080000-2277000 GCA_037305995.1 Sclerodermus sp. 'alternatusi' | reverse complement strand
TCATTTTGGTTTACACTTCCAATATTGCCACTTAAATCAAAGTTTATGATATCCATTTCTATATTTTAAAAAATGTGCAAATATTAATCATAAGAATCTTATAATATATATCGTATTAATATACTTAACTCTTTTCATAAGTCTAAAAAATTATTTAACATATATTTTGTACATTTACAGAAATCCTTTTAAATTATACAAATCTTTGCAGTATGTGTGTAAATTAATTTCACCATCTCCAACTGCTAGATTATTTGGGGTTCTTGTATAATTATTATTTCTTGGAAGTTCTAGATTATCGATTAATTCTAAAATGAGAAAATTTTGTTCCCATAATATTATACTCAGGGTGTCTCGAAAATGATAGACACTTTTCAGAGGTGACTCCTGAGTCAATTCTAATCACTTTCTTCTATTGGCATTTTTTTGATTTGAAGCTTTATTTTCAAGATATTGAATGATAAAGATGCCATTAGGTAGACAGAGATACTCCGATAGTTGAAGTGGGATAGCATTTCTCTGTCTCATTTCAACTATCGGAGTGGCTTTGTCTAACTAATGGCATATTTACCATTGAATGTCTTGACAATAAAATTTTAAATCAAAAAATGCCAAGAGGAAAAAGTTCTTAGAATTAATTCTTAGCCTAAGGACTACCCCCTTTAAGGAAGTACGGTCGTTTTGTAATACCCTATATATATGTGGGGACCCTACCCCTAGATATATGTTCGGTAAAGTACCGATGCCAAGCTGGACAAATTGAAGCGTCCAAAACAACGTCCGAACACACCACTGGACAAAAGATGATACGACTCGGCAACCAGCGGCAACTGAGTCGACCGCTGGCAGTTGCGATAAGGTCGGATAGGAGTTCAGGGTAATAAAGAAATCGACTCCAGTATTAAACCAAAAACGAACTTTATTTTTATCTTTCCATACACCAACACGGAGCCCCACCACATATATATATACATATATATATAATACTACAGATCCATTTGAAGAGAGCGGTCTCTTATAACCAGAAGGTGTTGTTGCGTTGTAGTTAAGATCCAGCATGTTAGTATTTAAATTTATTATTGTAGCTGAGCCTGTCCTCAGAGAATTTGCAGCCTGGGTAGAGTCCAAGGTCTGTACCGAAGTGTTTATGCTATTCCCTAGGTTTGAGGAAGAGTTCAGTGAACATTTGTTAGCTAGATGTTCATTGCTTTTGCAGATGAAACAGTTAGGCTTCTCGGTTGACAGGAAAATCCAAAAAGTGGAATTTTCATAGGTAAGCTGTAGGTTGCCCGGGAGTTTATCTACATCCTCAGGCGCTATAAAGATCTGTCTCCTGAAGCTCATTACATGGGCATATGAAGGGTCAGTAATACCTGCTCTGATAAAGGACATTTTGGATGACAGTTTAATATTAAGTTTTGTAAGTTCCTCCTCCAGAACGGAGTGTGGGATGATTGGACAAACATTAGACAAAATTACCCTAGTAGATTTGACTGTTAATGGTCTGATAGTAATACTGTGAGAATTGATATTTATGTGTTTATATTTAGAAGTGATATTGGAAACTAAGTTTTTATTAGACAGGAATAAGCATACTCTATTATTCGAGATTCTTGAAGCAAATTTAATGTTATTTGGTCCAATTATGGAGCCAACTCCAGATATGTAATCTTTAATGGATAATTCATTAATTGCATCCAGAATAATAGCATCATCCTTTTTAGGAAACAGAAAATTTCCCGCCGCACTAGCATACGTTGATGGTGTAGAAGTAGTGGGAGCATTATTGAGCCGGGGGTCACAGTTATCAGAAACCCCATTGGTCTCTGTGTTACAATTTTCGTTAACAGAAGCCATTATTTAGCTATAGGGACTGCACGGCAGCGCGCTAAATAGCAGAGTTGTTAGTAACAAATTAAATTCACAGGAAAAACAGCCTGATTCAATAACTGAACACTAACCGAAAAAAATTAAAAAAGAAATCAACGTGTAGGACAGATTTCGGACAGAAATGAAAATTATAACACGCGAACTATCGTCTCCTGTGGCTGGGTGAAACCCCAGGAAGGATCGCGGTATAAATAATTTCCCCGTACCGACTCGGAGAGGTGTGAGACCGCCGGGTGGGATTCTTTAAGGAACGCGTATGACCCTGAAATGACTCTACACGGAAAATACTTATAAATAATAATTTATCACGATAACGCGACCGATTCCGCTCGCTCGCTAATATACAAACTATATACACTTATCCTACACGAATCGGGAGCGCCCGCTCGCTCGTCGCACGCGTTCTCGCTGTGCCGGTACACTCGCAAATCTGCAAGGAAACGGAAATTCTCTGCCCGCTGGCAGAGATTACCCGATCCTCCAGGAGGAGACTGTCCAACCTGAAGGCCGGATGTTCCGATATACCGGTGCGCCCTGGAACAGTCCCTCGTGACGTTCCGGCGCAGCAAGGTGGCCAACCTCTGCGGGTAAAATACGCGGATCTTTACAAATTCGAAAAGGCTCGGTTACGTAAAGTGCTGCCCACTCACTCGTAGACGCAATTCCTTGGATGGATCCTCCGGTCTTCCCTCGCTGTAGTCGCCTCCGGTAGGATTCTGCGGGCACGTCTCGTCCTCCTCTCCTTAGGCACAGATGCTGACGTCCTGCCGGTGATGACGAAGAGCAGCTAGGCCTCGCACTTCACGCACTATTCGCCCACGCAACGCAATAGTACAAACAATCGCAATCGACCACAACAATCTCGCCAGACCCGGTATCTAATGCCGATGTCGACTAATCGGAGTCTGACATTTTTTTTTTTTTTTTTTTTTTTATATTAAGCCTTTGAACATACCAGATGTTATTTGGCTGACAATAAATACATAGCTTACATCAATAAATTATTAGATTACTAATCCAAGTTAAATTCTTAGGCCATGAATTTCTACAAATTCATAGATGATCCTAAGAGCATCCATGTTAGGTTCCACCAAAAACGAAGTAATCCAGTACGGAAAGTATAAAAAATGTATGAAATATCGTTAAAACATTAATAGGTTACTTATAATTAATAGTGTAATTAAAAATTAAAAAAAAAAAAATTGCCAAAAGAATCGAACCTGCGACATAGAGCGCTATAGCTAGATACTCTAGCCACTCAACCGCCGCCACTGTTGAAGCTTGAAGTTGCACGGCTGGATAGTTGTTCTAACGCGCGCGCAAGGTAAATTTCAAACCCTTATATCTCTAAAACTAGGGCCCAATCGGATAAACGCTTATAGGGTGTTTTTCGTGGGGTGTCATAGAACACTCACAAGAAATTTCATTAAAAAGTCGGCGTGGCACCTGCCGACCTCCCCTTGTTAGTTAACGTTTGAATTAGGAGTTCATAATTGCTATTCAAATCTGAGCAATTCTGAGTGGAGGCCAGAAAATCATTAAAACAGCAGTCCAGATTTCCTTTATAGACTGACCAGTCAGTTTTCTTACTGGATAGGTTTCTTCTAGGGTGACGATATATGGATCTATTGCAATTAATATTAATGTTGATGGGAAAGTGGTCTGAACCCCATGAGTCATCCAAAACATTTACTTCTGTGATACTAAGTAGACTTGGGGAAGTCATAATCAAGTCGATGTTTGAAAACTTTTTCCTATGAAAATCAATGTGCGTAGAGCTGCTGGAGTTCAGCAGAATTAAGTCAGAGTTCTCAAGAGCATATTGGAGTCTATTGCCATTGGAGTCAGTAGTTGGGCAATTCCAATCAATATTGTTAGCATTAAAGTCTCCCATCACAATACACTTGTCACTAACATTTAACATGGACATCAGCTGGATCCAATCATGTTGAGGTAGGTTAGAGCCAGGTCTTCTATAGGCCACGACTAGACTAATTCTGTGTTCGGTATTCATCAGCTCAACGCCACAAGATTCATACTTATTATTACAAAAACTAACCTCAGGGATGATCCTGCCCTGGGATTGATGAGGGATGACCCTCTTCATCCTTATCGTCAAACGAGGGTCTTTTCTCACCTGTCTTGAAAAAGGCAAAATTAAACATTGAATCGGACAATTTAAATCCTTTCGTATTACCGGCTAGCCCTGGACCTCCTAATCCAGAGGAGATTCCGCGTCCTCATCACAGAGAGAATATCGAAACCAATATTGAAACCGAGCAGCCAAACAAGATTTCAAATCTTGTGTCTGGTAGCATGATCTCCATGGAAATATCTATGGAACCCGATGTAGCAGTGAGACCAGATTCTTACATATTGAGAGCGACTGATTCCACAAAAATGCCACTTATGCATGGCAGCGAGAGAGAACCAGCAGAGGCACGTGCCCATGTCATGTCTGCTTTTAATCGGAGTACAAATGAATCAGATTTAATCGGCGATTTCAGTAAACCTTGCATTTTGCCTATGGTCAATGGAAATCATCAGGATCTCAAGTCAATTTCTGGTAAAACAATGGCGCTCTCATCAAGGGTGAGTTCAGCGATACTGTTGGCTCTGTCAAGATAGTGGACTGCCGCTATCCATACGAATATGACGGTGGTCACATAAATGGGGCTATCAATCTCTGTAATCAGGAATTGATTATCCAAAATCTTCTGGATCCATTGAAGCATATGCCAGTTATCGAGTCAGATACAAAGAAACATTCTGTCTTGATCTTGCATTGCGAATTTTCATTGGAACGTGGACCAACTCTCTCACGTTTGCTAAGAAGCTTGGATCCTCGGCGCAACCAGGATCATTATCCAGCCTTGCATTATCCTGAGATGTATCTCTTGCATGATGGATACGAGCAATTCTACAAAGAATACAGAAATCTGTGCTCACCCCAAGGCTACACGCCTGTGAGGGATCTACACCTTGCGGCCGATCTCAAGCACTTTCGTGGCAGAAGTAAGAGGAATTGGCAAGGAGATGGATCTAAAGCAAATCGTGTGTCTGCAAGGACAACGATCAAGCGCTTAGCTCTTTAAAAATTTTATTGTTATACTCGATATACATCATACATATTGTATTATGTAAAATATTTATTATAATCTATAATAAATTGTTTTAAAGCAAATGTCAATACTCTTTTTAATTTCCCTTGTATTAGAAAAGGTATTTCAGGATCTTTTATCATAGATAATCATTACAAGTATTCATTGTACCGATTCTGCTAACTTATAATTCCTTATTAAAACCAAAAATAAATTTTGGTTTTACAAATATTTAATTTTTAGTTAAGCACACCGGTAAATGTTTTTTTTTTTAAATTTTTTTTATAATATACAGACAATCGATTAATCATGGAAATTTGTTTGATTACTCTCGCTACAATTCGCCACGTAATATAGAAAAATAAGTTTAAAGCAAAGATTTTACTATATAAACTGGATCACTGATTTTGTTCAGAGGAGTGTGTCTAGCGGTGTTCCGGTGCCGGCCATTTTATCTCTCATTTTATGGCGTCGTGTTTATATGTATATTCAGGAGTTAATGTATAATATCACATTGTGATGAATACAATTATTAAAAATGCTTAAATATTGGAGTGCTACCGAGATGCACAGGGCCTAATTGTACACAGTCGAAATGTGCACAGACTTTTTTGTACACGACCGATTAGCATACAGTTTGCTTTTTTTGAAAATTGATACCTATCCTTTAATAAATGATAACCTAAGTTAAAATTATGAAATAAAAATTACTTTGTACGTACTTATCACCTGGTGTTGAGTTCAACCCCGATATATTACACAATTTTTAAGATATAAGATGTATAAATAAATAATTCACAATTGAGATATGAAAATGTATAATTTATTTAAGAAAATGAAATTATTTATAGTAAAAAATAATTGTATACATTTCGGCCGTGTACAAATATAGAAATGTACATGGACAACGTGATGTGAACCTGTGAAATTATAGAAGAAATGGGACTTGTCAAGGATAAGATTATCCAATTAACAATGATAATTTATTTATACGAACGACCGATTCCGCTCGCAACAATAAACAATTACAATATTATAATTGCCCGCAATGTCGTACGCGACACGTCCAAATTATCCCAAGCACTCGCGATTCGCGTTTTAGCGAGGACCTTTGTCCGTACAAAAGTCACTTGACCCTGCGAGAGGTAACTGTCCAACCCGAGGGCAAGTGCTTCGCTAGGTGCAACGGCGCGTCCAGAAAAGTACCGTGAGCTTTCCGGCACGGGGGCTAGCCTCCGCGGGAAAACTAACAAGGACTAACAAGGACACTCATGTTTGGTTCCGCAGTCGATCGGCTTGGTCGTGGAATCCAAATTCCTCCGGCTGGTCAAGTGGCAAGCTAATTCTCAGACAGGAGATATGCGGTATGCTGAATCGCTTACTTCCCCAGTATTTCTCACTCAGTGAAATCCGTACGAGCCACCGAGAACCAAAGAAAATCCGGACTATCCTTACTTTGTGAAAAACAAACGCCACGCACAAGTGTTGGACCGACCCGAACAACAGATGACATAGAAGTGAGGAAAAATCGGTGAACTGTCAGTTTGACAGTTCAAGATTCTCCCCCACGCACATAACCGTTCCCGCACACATAAACATTTTCGGACATGTTGTTTGGGAATCGGAAGAATCAGTTTTACCCGATGTTACACTATGTGCGGTGAGCAAGACGAGGACAGATCCTGCTACACCCGACCGTCAGACAGAGACACGACGCGACCGCATCGTTCTCTCTCCAACTCACCAATTCCGCCAGCTGATCCAGACCTCAGCCTAGGCGCTACGGTGCCGAGTGTGCTCAGCCTACTCCCGATATTCCCATAACATCGGGAATCGGTCGAGAGATGCTGCAACGATTTTTACATCGTTACACATTATGGGCGCTTTTACATGTAATGAAGTGCTTCCTATAGCCCAGATGTTATACAGCGCCCAATGGAAAATTGCAATATACAACGTGTCTAGTTGTCCTGTGTCGGAGTGTTACGTGCCCAATGGTGACGCCTGCAAAACAACGTGTGCGAAAAGTAATGCGTCGAATAGTAACGCATTGAATTGTAGCGAAAGTAATCAAATTTCCATGATTAATCGATGAGCACAGATTTCTGTATTCTTTGTAGAATTGCTCGTATCCATCATGCAAGAGATACATCTCAGGATAATGCAAGGCTGGATAATGATCCTGGTTGCGCCGAGGATCCAAGCTTCTTAGCAAACGTGAGAGAGTTGGTCCACGTTCCAATGAAAATTCGCAATGCAAGATCAAGACAGAATGTTTCTTTGTATCTGACTCGATAACTGGCATATGCTTCAATGGATCCAGAAGATTTTGGATAATCAATTCCTGATTACAGAGATTGATAGCCCCATTTATGTGACCACCGTCATATTCGTATGGATAGCGGCAGTCCACTATCTTGACAGAGCCAACAGTATCGCTGAACTCACCCTTGATGAGAGCACCATTGTTTTACCAGAAATTGACTTGAGATCCTGATGATTTCCATTGACCATAGGCAAAATGCAAGGTTTACTGAAATCGCCGATTAAATCTGATTCATTTGTACTCCGATTAAAAGCAGACATGACATGGGCACGTGCCTCTGCTGGTTCTCTCTCGCTGCCATGCATAAGTGGCATTTTTGTGGAATCAGTCGCTCTCAATATGTAAGAATCTGGTCTCACTGCTACATCGGGTTCCATAGATATTTCCATGGAGATCATGCTACCAGACACAAGATTTGAAATCTTGTTTGGCTGCTCGGTCGTTTCATCGCAGATTTCCATATCGATGAGATCGTTGAAACCATCATTCAAACTGGCATAGCCCGATGATAAGCTTCCGAAGACCAAGGATTTTCTTACATCTCTTACTGATCGTGGTGAAGATTCGATTGAAGACTGAACGACTTGCGACTGATTTGACTTGCGACAGGACTTTGCGACTCCACTGTCGAGCATTCAGAACAAAGAGCGCAGTTTCTGTGTCTGATCGGGCAGCAACTTGTATCACAGTCAATCTCATGACTTGTCCATCCTTTAGGACTGTACAGGCGACACGATACAATACCAAAAAGGCTACGAGGTATTCACCTAGTACTCCTGGTGTTTAAAGCCGCTGTCAAGCACATTGCTTGAACCACAATCTTCCAAACCCATGATATTTAATAATTCTTTGGCTGATTTTCGTTTACGCCAAATCCCTGGAGGAAAACATAATTAAGTTCCGGAAACTCGCATCTAGGTTAAGAGCTTCCAATTTAAAGCTGCAGCCCGACAAATGCAATTTCTTCAGAAAAGAAATTGTTTATCTAGGTCATCGGATTAGCTCGGACGGAGTAAAACCGGATCCTCAGAAAATCACGGCTGTATCGAATCTTCCCCAGCCGAAATCCTCCAAGAACATCAAACAATTTTTGGGACTCGCGGGATACTACCGGCGATTTATCAGAAACTTTTCAGGAATTGCGAAACCACTGACTAAACTTTTGAAAAAGGCAGCGGAAATTGAATGGGGAGACGACCAACAAAAGGCATTCGAAACCCTAAAGGGGGCCCTGTGCACCAAACCTATACTCCAATTTCCGGACTTCACCAAGGATTTCATATTAACCACAGACGCATCCGGAACTGCCATAGAAGGCATATTAAGCCAAGGAAAAGTTGGAGAAGACCATCCAGTCGCATATACTTTTAAACTATTGCAAGCTGCCGAGCTCAACTACAGCACTATAGAGAAGGAGCTATTAGCGATTGTTTACTGTACAAAATATTTTAGGACCTATCTATACGGTCGCAAATTTACACTGATCACCGACCATAGGCCTTTAGTATGGCTTCACAGTAATACTGACCCTCTTCCTCAAGGTTAGTACGATGGCGTTTAAAGCTGTCGAAATACGACTATACTGTTGTATACAAACCTGGGAAAATGAACGATAACGCCGATGCCTTATCGAGAAACGTCCCGGAATCGGTTCTCCCAGTCGATGCATTGGACGAAACTAACAACGACTCTAGTGACGAAGAAATATTCACACTAACGCCACCCCAGATGAGCAAGAGACAAAGAAGTTCCTCCAATTCTAAGAGTGATATTGCTCCTCCAAATAAGAGGCCCAGCACATCTCCGAACCCTCTCGTAACTAATGAGAGGAAACGAAATCGTCTATCACCTTCAACAGATGAAGAACTAACCCCTTCCGCAAAAAGGAGACTTAAGATTTTGGATACGTCTGAATCAGAACCAGGATCCCAGTCGAGAACAGGACCACCCTCATCTCTCACAATAAAAAGGGGGCTAGTCGCATCTATACCAGAAAAGTCATGGGCAGAAGAAGACCAAAAGCCTACCGTGCAATCAGGGCCAGATTCTGACCTCGAATCAGAAATATTCGAACACCCGTTTGTCAACTTCGAGTTCCAGGAACACCCAGACACCTCGTCTGACACTTCTGTTAAGACAAACTTCAAATTCAGCAGGGACCCCATCACCCTCAGCAATGGCAACGTGGCGTATTTCGTTACCTCAGATCACCAACCTGGCGACGAAGGAGCTAAGAGACTTTTAGAAGCAGGGAAATGGCCCAAATTACAACCATTTACGATGGGAGGGGCCCAGTTGCACGAAATAAACAACCGCAGATATATTGCCCTAATGGCCAAAGAGGGACCACATTCATCTGCAAGTGATGAAACCCTGAAGGAGGCAATTCAATCCCTAAAAGGGGTGCTACAGGATAACGACATAACCTCGTTTTCAATCCAAAAGCCGAAACCTTACGACGGAATCAAGTGGGACTGCCTCATATTTCTATTACGAGAAATACTCGAAGGGATGGACGTAACCATCATCATTTGCGAGGGCGTTACCACGACTCCACCAGAGGAAGCAAGGCAAAACATCATTCACGAGTATCATGCATCAACCTTCAGAGGACACAAAGGGATGAACAAGACCCTCGCTAGGATCAGGCAACACTATAATTGGCCCAACCTCAAAGGGCAGGTTCAGGAATTCAGGAGTTCGGGAATTCAGGAGTTCAGGAATTCCCCCTCCGCGAGTGGCGATAACAAAATTGGTGAAACACAGTAAGAGTAAGAGCACCAAACTTGCTTTGAGAAACACTCGCAGAGTATGATACTTAAGTGACTTGTTTAAACAGAGACACAAACTGTACGTTCTGCACGTGATGAGATTCAAAGCAAGAAGGAAGTTCTGTAAGAGAGTGGGGCAATATATGCGAGCTCTCCCGGATAGGGATCGAAAGCTCCCGATAGATGGCATAGAGGGGAACCGGTCTATCTGATTGGGCCAAACTAAACTACCCTTCGGCCAATGAGAATCTGACAATGTGGGCGCCAACCTCGTCGATCGCGTCGAACGTATAGATGACGGTAAGGAGGTCGTTCTCCCTTCTTCTTGAAAATACAAAAAACATTTTAATTAGAAAAATAATAATATAATTATTGCATGCTTTCTGTAAGCAAGGTCTATTGCATCATTATAAGTGCACACGATTGATTGCTACAATCTGCTTATTAAAATGGCCTGTATGCAATATCCTTTTAGGCACTGGACACTTTTTTCACAATGTGAAAACCTTGTGTTACACTGCACAATACTTATATTTTTCGACATTTTGTTTCCAAAGTATTCCGTTTAAAATTTTCAGGCTTGGACTGGCTATCCCGGCGTTTTGCTCGGCAATGAGGTCCTGATGAACATTTCTCGAGAACGAGGCCGAGGAAGGATTACCCAACTTCTTCCTTTTGGCCAATCAGAGGAAATTTCTTTATGCGAAACTATATCGGTCCGTTGAAAACTTCGTGTGCGTATGCCCTCACATACGAAACACATACCTTTCTTACGGGGAGCCCCGGCTATGAATATATTTCTAGGAAAATTGAAAATACGTTGATATTTCATTAGACAAAGAAACATACATTTTAATTAATTCAACATTATTTCTACATAAAAAAATCAGTTCAAATGTAGCATAATTTGGAGTATTTATTGCTATCTAGATTTGCATAAAATTCTCAATACAGATTGTTATTTTAATATGTTGTTGAGAGCTGTTCGGCTGCCGCTTTTACGAGCTATTTGAGCTTATACATAGATATCGTCGGATTCTCTATTCCTATTCTATGGATTCCCCACTTTAAAATTGATGATTGAGGAAAAACTCAAAAATTATGATGACTATAATTTATGTTTTGGCAACAATGAATTATGTAATCCAGATACGTGTTATTCCGACGTAGTTTTTTTTTTTTTTTTTGACTGGTGGAGGAAATCTGATGACAGGCACCGCTGCACCACCTTCCACCCGGATTGAGGGCCTACTCCCGCACGCCCACCAGAGCTCGAGCACATGATGGGCATCCACCGGGGGTGTCAACCCCCCCCCCCCCACGGTAAGGAATACCCCCCAGCTCAAGGAACCCCAAGCGGGACCAAGCGCGACCCTTCGGTACACACAACCCGAAGAGGCCGAAAGTGCAGCGGTAGTGTGGGGTTCGACCCACTAAAACCTCCACCTGGGCGTTTTCTGAGACACAGCCAGGGATCGCCTCGCGGCATGCTTCCAGCTGTGCCTCTGCCCCTATGATCTAACTTCCTGACCCCCGGAGGGACCAGGAAGCGACATGCGAACATGTCCCGTGAATCTAATACATCGGTCTATGCCGGAAAGATATAGCAAAATACCCCCCAAACATAGAGCCCCATGATTTTTCTCAAAAAAGAGTATAAATATATAACACGATGAAAGAAAACCCACCATGCACATCAACATGTAGGTATACGATAACCCGGCTGCACTGATGCAGACGAGATTCGCAAAGAGATACGCATTAATAAATAGTAATATAAAAGTATGAAAAAGATATAAAATAATAAAAGAAAGTAATAAAAATCTACGACATAACGAAAAAATTTTAGAAATATATATATATATATATCTAAGCATTATAATCCTAGTAGAGTAGAGATACCGGCACGTTCCATCACATAGTTCCCGGAAGGCCGCCCAATTTATCCTTTGGTCATCCCCTCGACCCCCACAAAAGACATTTTCAGGGATGAAGTCCCACGACAAATTTGGCAGAACATATGGCGCGCAATCTTCCCAGGATTCTGTTCTCACAATAGAAAACATAGTGAATGGAACTGCCGACATCCCTAATCTCGCAAAACGAGCAGATATCATCATCCCTTCTACCAATCTTATACAGATAACTGGCAACGGGGCAAATCGGACGTAGCGTTGAAACAGAAAAGAATTACTAGAGCAAAAAATCATAGCGTAATTGTCTCCAAATACCAAACGTATTGGGACAATTGCGTTAATGGTAAAATTATGTATAAATTTATTCCCAACGTCAAATTTTGGTTTGATAATGGGATGAAATTTATTTGTAACGGGAACACCACGTTCGTTTTGACGGGTCATGGTCCATTCTTTGATTACTACAAAAAGATTAACGAAGTTAAATCAGAATTATGCATATTATGCACTGATGGCGTGAAAGATGATTCTATCCACTTTCTGCTTCATTGCTCATATAATAAAATTGTTGAAATCAGGAACAAAGTTTTCTTTACTGGTGATGTTTGTTCTGATTTTAATCTAAATGATACCAAGGATATTCATCGTTATAAATTGTTGTGCAATTTCAGTATGATTTTGTGTAGATACTTATATAATTATTTTAACAATAATTCAAAAATTGATGTTAATCCAGATTCTGCCCGAAAGGGCTAGGCTAGTTCGAGTCTCGCGGATTTTGTCAGGTCTTTCGCTTCCCAATTTCCACGTTATGTTCCGTCAGTACAGAGCCTTGTTGCTAACTTCCTGCATCTCCATGGGAATTAAAATAGTCATTAATCTGCGAATTTATAACGTCAGTATGATCCACAGTCGATGATTCATCTGGCACTTTAAAATCGTATGCTTGAGAATGATTTTTAGTAGGCTGTAAGAACTTTTTAATAGAACTTGAATAATCTGACATATTTGGATTTCCTCGCCTTGGATGGCTCAAAAAACAGTCGTGATTTAGTTTCTCCGCGGCATTATGCGGTGTTATGCAATGTTCTTTTTGATTGTGAAAAATGGTATAGGCGTATGTAGCTGTAGCTGATTAGTTCTATTGGATGGATTTCTCCGTATGTATATCCTTTTTTGTCGTTTTAGTGGTTCTTCATCAGGATTTCTCCGTGTGTATTTCCTTTTTTGTCGCTTTGATGGTCCTTCATCAGAAATTATTGTATTATTTGGCTCACAATCGTTGGAAGAAGAAGTGGAAGGCAGCGACATTTTTATATATCAAATTTGAAAGAAATTATATCAAATAAAAATAATTATATAAGTAGTATCAAGCAATCTCGCGTAAATCCTCACTAATTATATTGCACTCTATCTTTTTCCTTAATAAGTTCTTAAATTCACTTAGATTTCCTATACAACTTCACTCAACAGTAGCCAGATGCGAGATGAAATAATTTTTTGAAATAAGTTTTTTAAAATATACCCTCTGAAATTTTCACCGCAATGCCACAGACGTGTTATTCCACGGTGCGATCCATTCGTGCATTGCCACGGACGAAATATCTTGCGTACTGCATTATTAGATTAAAGACATTGATTTTAAGAGATTTAGAATTTTTCATCTTTCTGTGTGATACAATTCAGTGAGTCGGAGTGAGACGGACATAGGCCGTGCTGTGCTTTATCCAACGTCCGGGTGTAGTAGAGGCTATTCTTGTCTCGCTCACTAACGCGTCGCCTAATACATGGCTGGACTGATTCCTTAGATAATAATAATAACGTCTAGGCTTATATGCGTTTATGTGTGAGGAGGAAAAATTGAACTGTCAGTTTGACAGTTCAACGACTTCCCCTCACTTCAATATCAACTGTCAAGCTAATCGGACGAAGATTTTTACGGAGGAGTTTGGAAGTAACAAGCCACGGCGGAGTCGAATAATTGTTGCGCGTGCGTTCGTGCTGTGTCCGAGATTTGGAGGCGGACTTCAGGACCCCGATTGCTGAGGGGAACGGACTGCTGCACGTTCACAGAGACGGGATACATCGTCTGCAGGAGGAGCCTCAAGGATCAACCAGGGACACTCGCCGGGAGGAATAGTGGTGGATGGAGGAGCCATACTGCGGCGTGCGTATATTGTTTATAACAACGCCTGCCTTTCCATAATAGAAAACTCTCGTCACAACTATGTGCTGTCTTGGTCGAATGCTCTTTGGAAAAGGTATATTAAAATGTCAATCAACGGCTATATTTTTTGAACTCTTTCAGTTTTTTTTTATTCTAAACTATACTAGTAAAATGCAGAAAGCGCAGAATATTAAAAAACTTTTTTTGGCATAATTCATCTTATGAAGACAAAGTTATGGTAGGATTTGTATTCCAATACATAGATAGTTTCGGTAAACGAACTATACTCATATGTATAATAATGGCGAAAAAGCAATACACATCTTGATTGGAAATAACAAAATAGGATCTCCAGACCTTGGTTTTAGATGAATTTATTGCTCTGTTTACAAATTACTGTTTGTCAAAGTACATCTGTTTTCTAAATAAATTTAAGAAATGCCAAAAATATTAAATATTTTCCATTATTGAATAATACTTAAACATTCTGTTTGTAAGCGATTGTACTAGCTCAAGCGAGCTCTAGTACTGCCGCTAGATGGTCTAGAGCCTAGTGATATTTCTCAATATAACTAATTGATAGCCGCGGTCTTATAACATAGCTTCCTTCTCTACCTTAACTATGCTCAGTACACAAAATTATGATTCATGTATAAGCAATACACCGGTGAAAATATCAGAGGGAATTTTTTAAGCACGGTCAAAAACCCATGAGTACTGAACCTTTCAAGGTCCTAAAATTATTTAATCTCGCATCTGGCTACTGTTGAGTGAAGTTGTATAGGAAATCTAAGTGAATTTAAGAACTTATTAAGGAAAAAGATAGAGTGCAATATAATTAGTGAGGATTTACGCGAGATTACTTGATACTACCTATATAATTATTTTTATTTGATATAATTACTTTCAAATTTGATATACAGGGTGTCCGGAAATAAAGGAGACCTTTTTTGAAGGATGGTTCCTAAGACTATTCTAAGAACTTTTTATTCTTGCTATTTTTTGAATTGAGACTTTATTTCTTAGATATTCAACGATAAAGTTGCCATTAGTTAGACAGAGACGCTCCGATAGTTAGAACGAGACAGAAGGGCGCCATCTCACTTCAACTATCGGAACGTCTCTTTCTAACTAATGACAACTTTATCGTTGAATATCTCAGAAATAAAGTCTCAATTCAAAAAATACCAAAAATAAAAAGTTCTTAAAATAGTCTCAGGAACCACCCTTCAAAAAAAGTCTCCTTTATTTCCGGACACCCTATATAAAAATGTCGCTGCCTTCCACTTCTTCTTCCAACGATTGTGAGCCAAATAATACAATAATTTCTGATGAAGGACCATCAAAGCGACAAAAAAGGAAATACACACGGAGAAATCCTGATGAAGAACCACTAAAACGACAAAAAAGGATATACATACGGAGAAATCCATCCAATAGAACTAATCAGCTACAGCTACATACGCCTATACCATTTTTCACAATCAAAAAGAACATTGCATAACACCGCATAATGCCGCGGAGAAACTAAATCACGACTGTTTTTTGAGCCATCCAAGGCGAGGAAATCCAAATATGTCAGATTATTCAAGTGTTATGCCAGTCTATCTAAGATCAGGCGAGATGTCCTGCCAACAAGGTAATCAAGCAATCCCTCAACAAATGAATCAGGCTTTTCTACGAGAACAAAGAAGCTATTCTCCGAAGAACAACATGCAAAATACATCAGCTTATCCTACTTTTATGCCAAACTACCTTCCGCCATCGGTAGAACAAGCGATGCATCCACAGCATTTCAATCATTATAGTCAAATAACCTTAAACCAACTGACTCAGACATTCTTCCAACAACAAGGACCATATTCTCAGATGAATAATTAACAAATTTCGTCGAATTATCAAACTTCATTACAGTACAAAGCGTGGCAGGCATCTGCACAACAACAAGCAATTTCTTTAAAGAGAAATCAACAAAAATTAACGGCATATCCTACATCTGCAGCAAATCACCCTGTGTCGTCGGCAAGATACGCAATATCTCCTCCGCAAGAATATCAACAAAGTAATCAAATGATTCCTACACAACCGAATAAAGATTTACTTTTACCCTCTACGAAGAAGGGTCGATGCAAGTTTCATTGCACACCTTCAACCCCCAACAAAAGGGACGGTGCAAGTTCATTGCACACCTTTGAACCCCCTACGTAAAAAGGGATGGTGCAAGTCCATTGTACACCTTTCGGACTTGGCCCCCCTCCCCCTATTGTGCCGCGTTTACATGGCTCCGGATATTACGAAAGACCGAGATTTCAAGACCAGCGGGGTAGACGTGACTTTCGAACCATATCCGGTGACTGAGGAAACATACCAGGACTCGTTCCGGTCTTTCCCCTTCTCCATCGTCAGCGCGAGACAGGATCACCTGCCCGAAGCCGCGGAAGCTAGTTCCCAACTAATGGATGATTGAATCACCCATTAACCTTCTCCCAACAACAACAAAATCGTGATGACAATTAGTCTCTTGTGACAACAACTCTGAATCTTGTTCCCATCCTTCAAACCTGACATTCTTCCTTCTATATTTGCAACGTTCGGGTCTCTAACCAGTTACGGCAACACGCGAAATTCCCAAATCAGGGCCTGGACGTTACAAAAATTGGCTTCTCTACAAAATCAAGAAGCATCTGCTCATGCGAATAAGGAACAAATTTTATCGGCTCGTCTACCATCTTTAACAAGCTATCCTGTATCATCGGATAAAGCCGTAGGTCATGCGGTGGCCCCTCTACAGGATCAATAGCAAAGTGGCCAAATAATCGCTATGCAAACGAATCAAGTTTTTCCACAAGAACAAAATACATCTTCTTCGGAAAGCAACCAAGAAATTTTATTGGCTGATTTAAATTCTGTCTTAAACTCCAATATGGCATCGGAAGGACACTTGATACCCCAAAATAGTTACCAGAAAGATAATGAAAAAATGTCGATGCAAACGAATCAGACTTTTCTACAAGAACAAAGTATATATTATTCATAGAGAAACCAATTAAAATTCTCGACGAACGATCTGTTTAAATTGGAAAAATTTGTCCTATCTTCATAGACTTACTCGCGTGCTACTGAAATATTCCCTATGAAAGAAAATCGAAAAAACAAAACGCGAAAAAAACAAAAAACCCTTGCAAGAAAAAGTTCTTACAGCCTACTAAAAATCATTCTCAAGCATACGATTTTAAAGTGCCAGATGAATCATCGACTGTGGATTATACTGACGTTATAAATTCGCAGATTAATGACTATTTTAATTCCCATGGAGATACAGGAAAAGTCTCAAGAACTAAGTATATTGCAAAATCATTTGATGCACGAATGTGTATCTACGATAAACCAAAATAATATGACTGATCATTGTATATTGTCAAATAATATTGTGGAGAGTAAGGAAAATGATTGAAATGGCAATTTAGTAGTATTAGCGATAATCTTATGCAATAGCTATACCAGAGATGTGGTACCAGCATGATGGAGCTGATCCTCATTACTCAATAGCATCAAGGGCAGCTCTAAATAAGGTTCTTAGAAATAAATGGATAGGATGTGGTGGAACCATTGAATGGCACCCCCCCCCCCCCCCCCGTTGACAGACTTGAATCCCTGTGATTTCTTTTTATGGAGTCATTTGAAAACCTTCGCTTAGGTAAGGAAAATAGATAATGAAGAAGAACTGACTGCAAAGTTAGATGTCGCATTGAGTACTATCACAGAGAAGATGCTTCATAGAATTCAACAAAATTTTTTAAAACATATTAAATTGTGCTTACAAGTTGAGGGAGGACATTTTGAACTATTGTAAATTTTTTAAATGATTTATTTTGAATATATTATATTTTATTTTAAACTTAAATTATGTTACATTCTATCATTTCCTTTTTAATGATACTTATAGTGTTGAATATTCTTTTCCTATTTCCCTTTCACAAGTGAATGTTCTTTATTCAGATCTTCCTCCATCTTGCTGATGGATTTCCATTATTATCGTTAATGGTTAATCTTTTAGTAATACCAATTCTTCTCTCAAAAAATTATTATAAATGTCATTAATTACGTTGCGATTTGAGCCTACAAGATACTCTCCATCGCTATTTATATTCTCTTTCTCATAATTTTTTATTTTAGTTTGGTATTTATTTTTCTTTATTATGTTTTAAAGCATTGTTACACATCTTCCTTAATCAAATTTTGTCTCATCTGTAAATAATTTTTCCTTTCAAAAATACTAATCCACTGCTTCTAATTTATTTAGTTTTATTATCTGTTATTTATATTTATTAGCAATTATTTTTATTTATAATTTTTAACTTTGTTACTCTCTTATTTTACATTGTAAATACGTGTTAAATTTTATGTATAATATCCTCTCTCTATTTCATGTATTTTTCTTTATTGATAAATGTTATTTTAAAATTATTAATTATTAAAAGAGAATGCAAAATGTTAAAATTGTTAAAAATTAAAAAATGTTCATCTTAAATAAATCTGTTAAAATTAATTTAGTCTTATTATTACACAATTATTATAAATATATAGCATCATAATTTATTTTTCTTTTTATGTAATCTCGTTTCCAGCAGGTATAAACTTCAAATTGATCTTGTCTCCGTACTCATGTTGAGTCTTCCCTGACCATACTCAACATCAACAGAGTAACCCAAATAACTAATAATAATTATTATTATCAAAAGTCTTAATAGGTGTCATATGTAGAAATTCATACCGATAGTAAAACACGTGAAATCGTGTTGACAATGTCGGTACCCAAATTTTATATTCTCGCGAATGAAAATATATTCATCATTATTTTCATGTTTTGCTTAAAAAGGAATATATGCTTAATGAAGGAAATTTATTATAGAAGAGAATAGAAAGCATCGTGAGAATGAGTAAGTAAAAAATATTTCATACTTCATATTTCCTTATGATGCAAATTGGTTAAATTTCTATCCTCTTATAACATTACCTCAGAGAAAAGTCATTATTAATAAACATTACTACAAATTAATTTATAGACGTTCACCACCATTTACTTTAACATTATAAGACTTACTAATTAATTATAAAAATTAAAGTTTTAAGTCTGATTAAGGTTAAGTAAGAGTAACAATGATTGCTCTAAATTATAAAATATTTTTCTTTTTAGGTAATAATAATTTTATAATAAGGAAAAGAGCAAGAGGCCCTCCAACAATGTGAAGAGAAAATAAAAGAACGAGAGTAAACCTCTCGTCCGTACAGTTGCTGCGATCGTTGCAAACTGCGAAAAATCATCACTCGATGCTGAGTAATAAGGCTGTGGCTATCAATTTGTGATAGCGAGAAACGTCGATAGGCGCAAGGCCCAGCGATGCGCGGGGCCTTGCCATCTAACGGTAGGCGTCCGTACTAGAGCTCGCTTAAGCTAGCACAATCTCGCATAACAATTTTCGATGAGAAAATGAAGCAGTTTTCATTCAGTTTCGCGCATGTGAGCTGGAATTAACAATTATTTTTATCCTACCATTCAATCATTCTAGATGCAGAAATATAGGCTGAAAAGAATTGACGCTATAAGTCTCCCAATTACGAGTGATGAGGAAAGCTCTTTCTTCAGTCTGCATAGGCGAAAGTTAATGGTTCTCTCAGCGATAGAAGTATATATTGAAATAATTTTTTAATGTTTGTTCAATAATTATGTTCTCTTAGTATTACTATGAACTGTTATCAAAGTATGGAATATCTACAAAATTCCTTTGTTAAGTGTAGATGTGTAGTAGTTAGACCACGGCCTTATAATTAATAATAACAATATTAATCCAAATTATAATACAATTAATAAAATACAAACATTTATTCATATAAAAATTTAAAATGAACTTTTTGTACATATCTGTTATCATGGTAATTAAAAAATTAAATTTTTACTTATATACAATTATATACAGATTTTATTTAAAATATCAATCTTTATATTAAAAAATAATCTGGTCCAACAAAAGAACCACACTTAGGAAAATCTTGAGGTGCAGAAATCATCTCAGTAATATCACCAACTTGAAGAATTATATCAAGACCTCGTGTCCAATCAATAGCGTGTTCATCACGTAACATCCAATACCCTAAAATAAAATATATAAAGTAATCGAATTTTTAAAAAAATAATATTAACATTATGGTTTAAAAGAATATTTTATAGCGCTACAGGGTGTTGCAAAATTGCCGTACTTCCTTCAAGAGGGTTGCTCTTGAGGGTAAACCGAGTCGAAAAGTCCTGTATCATTTTTTGATCTAGAGCTTAGTTTTCAAGATATTCAATAATAAAGATATTATTAGTAAGTCAGAGACAGACAGATAGTTGATGTGAGACAAAGTGGTACTATCTCACTTCAACTATCTGTATGTATCTGTCTTACTAATAATATCTTTATTATTGAATATTTTGAAAACCAAGCTCTGGATTGAAAAGTGGCTAATTGCATAATTGTACAATATAACTTATAATTAATTTAATAAAGCAATAAGTTTTTAATATATTTTAGTAAATATTTCATTATCAAGAGACAAGATGGACTGCCACACCAAGAAGTATAAAACAAATTTAATGACATACAGGGGATTGACCAAATGTGGCGCACCAGTTCTCTTAAAGAGTGATTTCATAAAGAATTCCAGAACAATTCTTCTTTTAAAATTATTTCAATTTGGACCTTAATTAATTAACTATTAATTAGACAAAGGTAAGGAAACACCGTACCTTAACATTTTTAAAGGCTTAAATTTTGGACTAAGAGAATGATTTTTGGAATTAAATAGCTTATTTTTAGAAACTCTTAATTAGCTTAACCTTAATGCGATAAATGTCTTAATACATTGAAAAAAAATCCTCTTGAATTTATTAAATTTTACTTGATTCAATTGAACAGCCCGATTGCGGGCTGCCAATAACTTTTTCGCTTGATTCAATAAATAATAATCTCATAATTAAGTAAGTATTATGAATTAAAGCAAGTGTATATATAATTGAATCAAAACTAATTATATTTGTTATATTGATTCAATTGCATAAAGTACTTGAATAAACTACTTATCCATTTAAATCAATAATAATAATAATTTAATGAATTGAATTTGTTATTGAAACGATTCAATATTTAATTATATGAATGGCACTCTTAAATTAATTTTTAATTTTTCTTGAAACAAATAAACTATTACTTGAAATAATAAAATTTAAATCAGATCAAGGAAATACTATTCAATCACATCAATGATGTAAATTCAAGAGGATTTTTTTTCATTGCATTTATATCATTATATTGACATTTAAATCATGATTATGATATTTCATAGGAAACCAGTGTACAATGCAAATTGTTAATATCGGATATTATACAAATTTTAATCTCTTGCGCATATCAGAAAGAGCTATCGATTTTTCATCGATAGCCCGATCCTTCCTTTTCCAATTGTCATACATGTATATAAACCTGTGAGAAACTGTCATCATATTCAATGATGAAAGTACTGTTCGTTAGACAGAGATAGTCGAATAGTTGAAACAAAATATATGGGCGTTTTCATTTTAATCTATCATTTCATTCAATTTATCACTTCAATCAATTGACTGTCTCAGTCTAACTAATAGTATATTTATCATTGAATATTTCGAAAATTAAGCTTCAGATAAAAATGCGGTAAGTGAAAAATGGCCGTAAAATCATTCCCTCTGCAACCCCTTTAAATTTTGCGTAACATCATTATGCAATTTTAGTTTTAACCAGCTTATTTGACTAATTAATAAATAACTATTCATTACTATTTTGTAATAAATAATATTACAATAATTCGAATGGTATTGCTACAAGCTTACCTGGATTATTTGCTTTAAATCTTATGGCCACGGCGGAAAACTTTGGTATAATTACAGTATCTTTCAATGGTGCAGATTCTAGATTTCGAGAAAATAACTGATCCTTTTTATTTAAGTCCTTAATATCGTTTAAAGACATACTTTGACCAAACTTTCTAGCTGCTACGACGTAAAAGCTATAGCCATGTAAATGATATACTAAATCATCCAAGCCACCTGCAAATAAATATTAATTTTAATAAAAAGAAAATATCTCAATGATCATACAATTTAACAATACAATATATTTTTCAAAATACTAAAAATAAATATCATAAAAATATAATTTTTTTAGCATAATGTATGCAACTGTATGCAGGAGAATGTAATTTTAAAATATTAAACACAATAATTATGTTAAACCAATTGCATAATAGGGAAGTATAAAAAAGAAGGTCCTCATCACTAAAAAGTTTTTTACTATATTATAATTATTATTTTTATTAAGTTATTTATTATTTTAAATTAGTCTTATCAAAAACTGTAAGCTCTACGAGAAAACCTTCTGAAAGTTCTAATTCTCCTTCTCGTCAATAAAAAGCACTTCTTTCTTGCAATTAATAAAAATTGCAATGACGCACTAATACGAGATTTAACCACGCATGTCGATAAGCACACTAGTCACTTCAAATCGCTAGTATGTACAGTTTTTAACGATTTATCCATTTCACAAGTTAATAACTTTTACTCAAAAATGTGGGTAAATCAAAAATTTTATAATCCAAAGTGTCTAATTAAAAGACAAATATGGTATTAGTTTATGATAATAATTTTTATTAATTTGAAGAAATAAATGCCCTTTATTAAAAAGAAGAATCGAAACTTTGAAAAGGATCTCTTGCAGAGCTTACAGTTATTGGTGAGTCTAATTATTTTAATTTTTGAGTCTGGAGTGATTCGTAATTGTTTTAAAAATATTATGATGCTATCCCGCTGACGTCACAACGATGTGACGTCACGCATAACGCCACTTTGCAGTCGATAACCAATAAAATTACGTTCAAAAAGACTCAACTTAAGTTTAAAACTTAAGCTTTGGATCGCAAAATGGTATAGAATTTTTCGTCTCGATTTATCCTCAATATTCAATTCATATCAAATTCAATGGAAGTGTAGCAATTTTGCAGCAGTCTGTATACGAATTAAATTATAATGATTATAATTTTAACTCAGATAATTATCTATTATTAGAAACATAATAATTTAAGAAAATAATTAATGGAATGCTATTTTTAAAAAGGAACGTATTAAAATGGAAGAAACAGAAATTGATGAGTGTAGAAATAAAATTTGGAAAATTACAATATGCAAAAATGGGAGATGAATAACGTACGCGAGACACCGAGTATCCTTTTCCCGAAACATTAAAAATTGTAACGGCAAAATATGTTGTGGGACATTTTAAGACTAAATGGCTTACCGAATAAGTATGACTCATTTCTAATCATTAAATTAAATTATCGTTATTTAAAATGTGTATATGAGTATATAACTATGCATATATTTACATCTTATAAAAATGGAATTATTTACCTTGATCTAAGAAAATAATTTCTACAGTTGCTCCTAAAGGTATGTAACGTACATGTACGCATTCACATGTGATACCTGTATCAATGCGACTCCGCCGACAATGACGTTTAGATGTTGAAGTCTCATTATTTTCATTATATTCGTCTTTTTTATTTTTTGAGCAAAACATATTCTCTGGTACCTCGAAACCTTGAGTTAATAAAGGTGAAGAAGGATATGTAAATGTAGAATTTCCAACATTTAATACCTTTGTTTCAATGCCTTCATTTGCTGATAGTTTGAAAAGCAACAAAAAAATAATATTAAAATAGTAATAAAATAAATTATTATTATTAAAAATTAATTTCTTATATATATATTTATATATGTATAAAAAACGAAAATTTACCAACATACCTATAAAGTCAGAGGCTTGAACTTTAAAATTAATTGGCAAATATATTGTTACATCCATTTTCTCCTTTGTAAGTTCTTTCGGCATTTTTCTTATATTTTGTAGATCTGTCATACACAAATTATTTGTCCTACTACATTTATTTGTTGGATTTGTGGTCATATCAATTTCAGTCTTAATTACTTCTTTGTTTTCAAAATGCTCATTCTGATCTGTCATAAATAGTTTTTCATTTTCTATAGAACTCCCCTTATATTTAAGTACGGCAGCACCACTGATAGCAGTTGTGAGGCAATTACTCGCAGTACGAACGTTTACCCAATATGCAGAAATTCGATTAGCAGCTTTTAATACAAAATCTGCTCTTTCACCTAATCGTTTTATTAAAATAATGAAAAATTTATTAGAATATAGTAATATAATTATGTATAAAAATGAAATATATAATAAAAGTAAACCTTTTGCAATTGTAATCGATGTAACTTGTAATGGCTCGATAGGGTGACCATCAAGCGCAATAAGAAGAAGTGAGTGACCATCTATAGATATTGTAATGGGACAAGTTCCAGCACCACCTGCATTAGCTGCACGGAATCTATGACGTCGTCCAGGAATTACAGTGAATGTTGTCAGTGGTACTCTTGGCCCATTCAGTTGTCGCCCTTTACCATTTACAAGAAGGATATCTGGCTTTAAATGCCCCTCGTTGGATGAAATTTCGTTGGCTGCAATATGCTGCCAAGGAGTTACAAGAATGACATGATTTGGATCATCAATATCATAAAGAGCTCGATGTGGATCACGAATATCTGCTTGTTTCACTAGGAGTAGTCCAATAATTCCATTAGTCACATCAGCACCTGCATTTAGAATAATAGATAGATAGTTTAAGTGAGACAGAATGATGTTATCTCATTTCAACCAATTGATCGTCTCTGTCTAACTAATAGTACCTTTATCATTAAATATCTCAAAAACTAAACTTCAGATTAAAATGGGGTACATGGAAAATCATCTTAGAATCACCCCTCTACAACCCCTTAAAACTTTGATGGGGATCATTGTTAAACCCTGTATACAAGGTTTCTGAAAAAAAGCGAATACTCTTTGATTGGTGATTCATGACTCAATTCTAAAAGTTTATTCCCTTTGGCATTTTTGGATTTGAAGTTTCATTTTTAAGATATTCAATGACAAAAATGCCATTAGTTATTAGTACCTCTATCTAAGAGCATTTTTATTATTGAATAACTTAAAAATGACATTTCTTTCAATGAAAGTTCTTAGAATAGCATTAGGAATCACGCTCCTTAAGGAAATGAATACTTTCGTGAATACTTTCTATTGCATCCATGTACAGGTCAATTCTCAAACTAATATCGAAAGTAACATTATTGTGATATGATTAATGATGTTAGGGATTTCATACTTATTCACAGTTGTACATATACATGTATATGTATGTGCACCAATTTTTTTTAGAAGTAATATCACTTACGACATTTTGCATAAAAGTTTTGCATTAATACGCTAAGCATCATTTTATAATAAATGTATACATATATATATATAATCAAATATTTACGTAAAATAGAGAAATCTACTAAAAAAATTGTTTAAAAGTGAAGATTTACACCAAATCAATAAAGAAATAAATTACTATAAAACAGATGTCAAATCATAGATTAAATATAAAACATACATTAGTGTAATATAAAAATTAACTCAACTATTAAACTTTGCAATGTTAAAACACGCGAAATTGTTATACTTCTGAAGTTTAGTCTTCGATATGTTTAAAAATATAAATGTTGCTGATTAGGCAGAGACAGACAGATAATTCAAGTTGGATAACACTAGTCTGGCTTTTATTTAGTCAGTTTATTTATTGATAAATATCTCTGAAACTGATCCACGGATTAAAAAATGGTAATAGATTTTTCGTTGTGATTTACCTTCAAGATTCGCCCTTAAAGGAAGTGCGGAAATTTTACAACACCCTATATATTTACTAGTGTTTAGTATAAATTTACCATGTCGGAAATTTACACGTTTAACAATTTTACATGTCGGAAGATGCTAATTTTTTTTTCTTTTTTATGTTTTGTGTTTTGTGTACGATTTTTATAAGAGTGATTTTTGAAACAAATCTAAAACAAAAGTCTTTTACCACTTTTTGATCCGAAGCTTAATTTTAGAGTTATAAGGGCTTTTTTGAATATCATTTTATTGGCTGTCACTCACAAAGTGGCTTCGTATGTGACATCAGATTATCGTGACATCATCGGAATGGCACCATAACATAATATGTTTCAAACAATACAGATCATCCGAGACTCAATAATTTGAAAAATTGCTGTATTATTGTGTACTAAATATATTTTAATTTAATAATTACTTAATTAGCTTTTCTCTCTCTTATTTACTACATATTAACATGCATGATAATTTTTCAATCATCATAAAATCATTAATCCATTAAAGCCCATTAAAACTAATGGCATCTCTATCATTATCTTGAATATCTTGAATTTTAAAATTTTAAAAACTAATCTTTATATTAAAAAATGGTAAAGGACTTTTCAAATTAATTCACCCTTAGAAGTAACCCCCTTAAAGGAAGTGCAGCAATTTTGCAACACCCTGTAGATATACAGGGTGTTCGGAAATAAAGGAGACATTTTTGGAGGGATGGCTCCTGACGCAAATCTAAGAACTTTTCATCCCTTGGAATTTTTTAATTTAGGACCTCCTTTTTAAATTATTAATGTTTTTTTCTGTGCGAGATGTGATTGGCTCTGGTTCGCGAGCTAACGTCAGCTGGCGCAGTCGCGCGCGGTGACGAGCAGCACAGCGCCGTAGCCAACGTAAAAAGTTGTTAAAAAATGTTTATAATCACATTCGCATAGTTATTAATAGTTTATTGTTGCCCAATTATTCAATTAAAAATATGTCAAATAGATGTTAATTCAATAATTGGCATGGATCCATGATACTTGTTATTTTTTTCATTAAAACAACTGCTAATTCACTTATTTCATGAAAAACGTAGCTGACTAACAGTCCTCTAATGAATAATAACAGGTATCATTAATTACAAATTGTTAAAATTAATATTTTAACAATCTAGACAAAGGCAACATGCAACACATTTTAATTCTTTAATTTAATACTGTTAAACACTTACCATTTACTGCACACTTTCCTAATATCCTCATCCTGTTGTGGAATAGCTTCCCTTTGGGTGAAAAATTATTAATTATTCTAATTTTCCAAACAATTTTTGAACAATTAGCACAGCATAGCCACAATCACTGCACGAACACTTTTTGCATATTTTTAACACTACAATAAACACTGTGATTATTCACAATGTTTCACAATATTTGTAACTTTATTAATTATCACTTTAAACACTAATCGCGGAAATAACTAATTAATTTATGCAATAAATTGTGAGATTATTGGACCGGCGTTGTCCACGGAATCTCACACACGTGTAGCACTCACTTGTAGAAAGTAAAAATAGAACATGGGGTAGGTCAAGATCAAGAATTACTTCAATTGTGTACGTGCTACACGTCTGTGAGATTCCGTGGACAACGCCGGTCCAATAATCGCACAATTTATTGCATAAATTAATTAGTTATTTCCGCGATTAGTGTTTAAAGTGATAATTAATAAAGTTACTAATATTGTAAAACATTGTGGATAATCATAGTGTTAATTGAAGTGTTGAAAAATATGTAAAAAGTGTTCGTGCAGTGATTGTCGTTATATTATGCCACTTTATCAATAATTGTTTAGAAAATTATGATGTTAAATAATTTTCCACCCAAAGGGAAGCCATTCCACGACAGGATGTGCAGTAAGTGGTAAGTGTTTAACAGTATTAAATTAAAGAATTAAAATGTGTTGCATGTTGCCTTTGTCTAGATTGTTAAAATATTAATTTTAACAATTTGTAATTAATGATACCTGTTATTATTCATTAGAGGACTGTTAGTCAGCTACGTTTTTCATGAAATAAGTGAATTAGCAGTTGTTTTAATGAAAAAAATAACAAGTATCATGGATCCATGCCAATTATTCAATTAACATCTATTTGACATATTTTTAATTGAATAATTGGGCAACAATAAACTATTAATAACTATGCGAATGTGATTATAAACATTTTTTAACAACTTTTTACGGTGGCTACGGCGCTGTGCTGCTTACGTCACCGCGCGCGACCGCGCCAGCTGACGCTAGCCCGCGAACCAGGGCCAATCACATTTCGCACAGAAAAAAACATTAATAATTTAAAAAGGAGGCCCTAAATTAAAAAATTCCAAGGTGTGAAAAGTTCTTAGATTTGCGTCAGGAGTCACCCCTCCAAAAATGTCTCCTTTATTTCCGGACACCCTGTATAAATAATGATATCTCATCTTACGAGCTTCCTTCAGGTTTTTATGAATACGTGCGGAGTGCTTATAATAGTAAGCAAAAATGATTGGAATCTAATTATCTTTATGAACGGCAAGAAAATACTTTCAATTACACTTTCGATGATAGCGATACCTGTAGCTTCAATATTACATCTATTTTATCGCTTTATTCTAAAAATGCATTAAAATTATTTGAATTGTTCTTTTCAAGTTTAATACAAAATTACATAATTGAAACCAATTCTAAAAATAATTTCGAATTGAGTAACAATGATTTTGAAAGATCTATTCTCATCATAATGATAACCATCATATTTAATTCCAGAAAAAGTCAATGTGATTATTGGTCGAAGAACCGATTGTTACATTATCCAGTAATAAAAGATCTTATGCCAAGAGAAAAATTTCTTAAAATAAAAATATATATCAAATTTTATAAGATCCAAAACAAAAATAAAATGATTATAATTCATCGGTTGATGAAATAATAGTGAAACATTTTGGAAGGTTCAGCATCAAACAGTGCGTCAAAAACAAACCAATCAGATTTGCGATAAAATTATGGGCATTATGTTCTTCTGACTGATACGTATATGATCTCAATATTTTTTATACAGGCTCATTATAATTAATTAAATGAATAACACGAATTCATTTAAGATAACCACAATTATTAATAAACACACTTGTTACTTAAAAACACGAATATAAGGAACTTTTGAATAGTATATTTGCTTGACAATTTAATCACGCTTACGTGAAATACGGATAACTGAGGACATTTAATAACAAAAATGCTGCGATGGTGGCAAAGGTTGCCACCTTGCGAGCGACAACCAATAAAATTATAAAGGGAAAAGCTTTTTAACTGAAAAACTAAGCTTTGGATCACAAAGTGGTAACGGACTTCACGTCTTAGATTCATGTCAGAAATCACTCGAAAAGTATCCATCACAGAAATCATGGTAGACACTTCTCTCAGGGGTGATTACTGACTCAATTCTAAGAACTTTCTTCCCTTGGCATTTTTTTATTTGAAGCTTTATTTTCAAAATATTAAATCATAAAGATGACATTAGTTAGACAGAGACACTCCAATAGTTGAAGCGAGGTGACGCCACTCTGTCTCGTTTCAACTATCGATGTATCTTTATCTAACTAATGGTATCTTTGTGATAGAATATCTTGAAAATAAAGCTTCGAATCAAAAAATGCCAAGAGGAAATAAGTTCTTAGAATTGTGTCAGGAATCACCCCTGAAAAAAATGTTAATTATTTTCCGGATACCCTGTATATCTCCAATTCCCACAATACGAAGAAAAACATACCGCAATAATGAGATTATTATGTATTTAAATCATATTAAATTTAAAGCACAATTAACCTGCGTGCGCATGCCAAAGATGTGTTCCAGATCCAGAAGCTCGAAATTTATATTGAAATGTGGTATAGCTTGATATCGGACATTGTGTTATCAATGGTGCACCATCCATAAAAGGAGTTTCGATTTGAGATTGTCCACGCCAATGTACAGCTGCTGCTTTTCCAGGAAGTCGGTTTATTACATCTACCACTAAAATATCATTTTCACAAACCTATAACAATAAGAATTAACGTTTAATTCTATCTTACATTCACCGGCTTTCTATAAGATTAAAGGAAACTATATAGGATATCCTGAGATTCTAGATTCTGCTCGAAAGTACAATATTCTAAGGTGAAACCGAGTATAAATTTTCTTTACTATTTTTTAATTTAGAACTCAATTTTATATTATAAGGGTTATTTTGTACGTAATTTTCTTGACAGTTTTCGGATTGGCAGCAGATATGATTTTAGACCGCTGTGATATCAGTACGCAACACCGCAATCCATTTAAAGAAAAATGGATCACTCAAGGCTCCATATATTAAATTGTTTTAAGTAATTTTGTATCAAACGTATTCACAATGCTTGAAAATATTAAGAAAGAAGCACGAATAATAAAGCAATTAAAGAAAGAATTAGTTTATAACGAAGAAAAAAAGATTCCAAGGCACAATAAAAATCTCTGAAACGTCATGAATAAATAGTAGGCCTAATAAATGATCTTTAATCACAATGTAAAGTTGATGCGTATGTTGCTTTATTAGTAATTCAATAAAAATAATTGTTTTGTCTAGATGTTTTTCTTTTGGCCTTAAAAGGAATCTTTTCAAAAATGATAGGGGAAAGTTGCCGAATTTGGACCACTTACGCATTTTGTAATATGAGTCCGCATAAATATTTTTAATAAAAATGTTTAGTCGAAAATGAATTATATTATTGTTGTCTTTACGTAAACATAGCTACTTTATTTTTTGAACATATCATTGCCTACATTAGGACATATATGTGTTATACGAGCTATATATATAGTGGTGGTCCAATTTAGGTGATGGTCCAAATTAAGCAACTCTCCCCTATTTATTTTGCACAACTCAGTATATTTATAAAAAAGGAAGAAACAATAGATTCTTGGATACTTTTAAATGGTAGAATATCATAATATTATTAAATGGTAATAAGTATTTCACATAAATACATGCCTGAATAGTAGGTCCTGGTAATTGCCTATTTGCAGTAAGTATTCCTCGTCTATGACCATCTGCTGAAACGCAATGACTAGCTTGGCATGCGGTAATATTGGATGGGCAATCTCCACATGACCTAAAGGATTTTTTTTTATTTTATAATTTTAATCCTTTTAAATTACATCATACATTTTTTGCATAACACAATTTGCGTAAGTTAAGTATGATTTCGTAATATTTCTACTAGTAGAATTGCGTGCAAACCGAACTATGATGTTGACGTAACATAGTAATGTTAAAGCGTGCATTATATAATAGAAAGATAACAGAATATCGAAGTATGATATAATTTCATACACAGGGGATTCAAAAATTCTCGCACTTCCTTTAAGAGGGTTATTCCTCAGGGTAAATTGGTTCAAAATGTCCTTTACCATTTTTCGATCCGAAGCTTAATTTTCGCGATATTCAATGATAAAGATGCTATTGGTTAAACAGAGACAGATAGATAGTTAAAGCGAGCTAACACTACTTTGCTTTTTATCTATCTCACTTTAACTATCGGTCTATCTCTGTCTAACTAATAGTATCCTCGATATTAAACATCTCAAAAATTAAGTTCCAGATCAAAAAGTGGGAAAAGTTTTTTCATCGTGGCTTATCTTCAAAAGTATCCAGTATTTCAAGTATTTCATGTACATCGCTTCCAAAACGAACAAATTTTTCATTTATAAAACTTACAGAATTAAAATATTTAAAAATGTTAAATTGAATTAAATTATTTCTTAACTATATTTACAGGGTGTTGCAAAATTGCCGCAGTTCTTTTAAGGGGAATTCACTTGGAGGTATACCGCGATGAAGTCCCTTAACATTTTTCAATCAAGAGTTTAGTTTTGAAATATTTAATAATAAAAATGCTATTACACAGAATGTCCCAAAATAAACGTTCCGAAATAAATATTCACTGATAAATACACTATTGATTAAACAAGAATAAACAGATAGTTGAAGCGCGATAACATCTCACTCAAATGATATTTAATGACATCTTTATTATTGAATGTCTCAAAAACTAAGCTTTGAATCTTTCGATAAATGGTAAAGGACTTTTCAAGCCGGTTTACCCTCAGAAGTAATTTCTTAAAAGGAAGTAATTCCTTTTAAAATTAAAACAAAATTAGAATTGCAATGAGTAAAAATTTTTAAATATACTCCACGACTAACAAATCATTTCAAAACTTCAATAATTCTAAATTAGCTGTTAAGGTCGAAAACCATGAAAATAATTACAAATTCTTTGTATACGCGCCTATGTATTTGATCTATTTATTAAGTCTATCCAAAACTTCAAGATGGTCGCCTTGGTGTAGTGCAAGTTGCACTTAACCACTTGCGCTACGATTTAACTTTCGGTAGTCGTGCCGCGCTCTACGATATAACGTGCGGTAAGATGCGAGCGCAAAGCTTTAAGCAGTGCCTTAGCGCGTTGATATGGTCTTACATAAAGGATTTTTAGTTTCTGCGCCAAATGCCTATCGACGCGGTATACACGTCGCTGGCGGTTTCAGAACAAAAACATTTCGACGTGCGTGGCACGTCTTTATAGCGCAAGTGGTTAAGCAATAACTTGAGTCATTGTTTTGATTAGCACCTAGTCAAAATAAACATTTATAAAAATAATAACGAATAAAAATTCATCTCTTTGTAATTCAAAAATTTTTGCGAATTTTAAATAGCATAAAATGAGATTTCTCATGAAAATATGTAAGTGTACATTTACAGGGTGTTTCAGTGAGGTATGGCAAAATTTTAAGAGATTATAAAAGGGATGATTCTAAGATGATTTTTCATTTACCACATTTTGATCTAAAGCTTAATTTTCGATATATTTAATGATAAAAGTACTATTAGTTAGACAGAGACGGATAGATAGTTGAGTGACAGATTGGCATTGTCTCACTTCAACGAATTGACTGTCTCTGTCTAATAATAAGTTTATCATTAAATATCTCGAGTACTAAGCTTCAAATTAAAATGTGGTAAATAAAAAATCGTTTTAGAATCACTCACTCTACAACATCTTTAAATTTGGCCGCAACTCTCTGAAACACCCTATATAATAATAAGCATGTTTTGTCTACTATTTCATAGAAGAAAACTAAGACATGAGGCGCCAAAATCTAAGACTTCTCTCAAATTATATTTAAAATTCCGTTTATATAAATAAATGGTCTAAGGTTAAATAAATTACTAAGACATGGTAGGATTTTTAATTGTCTTATGGTATTATTAAGATGGCTTCTGAAATAATGTCAGAAATAATAACAGAAGTATTTGTAATAAAAGAAATTGACTGTTTTCAAAATTTTGAAATAGCTTGTTTTAGTCTAACTGTAATCCTTAGTAATCATATTAAGAAAAAAGACTCTCCAATTAAATTCTACAAAATTATAGTATGCATAGATATTCTGCTAAAACTGAGGTATAATGTTCATTATGCAATTCTAAATTTAATGATTGCTCTGGAAGACTGCCATAAAAGCCATATCATAGCAATGTTTTTTTTTTTCAAATACTCCAATCTATGCCAAAGTAATTATAGAGTATATTCAAACATATACAGGGTGTCCAGAAAAAAAAGAGACATTTTTTGAGGGGTGGTTCCTGATGCTATTCTAAGAACGTTTTTCTCTTGTCAATTTTTTTTATTAGAAGCTTCATTCTTAAGTTATTCAATAATAAAGATGTCATTAGTTAGACAGAGATCTGTTAGTTGAAGCGAGGTGGCGTCACTCTGTCGCACTTCAACTATTAGAATGTCTTTGTCAAACTAATGGAATTTTTATCGTTAAATATCTTGAAAATAAAGCTTCAAATCAAAAAATGCCAAGAGAAAAAAGTTCTTAGAATAGTGTCAGAAATCACCCCTCAAAAAATGTCTCTTTTATTTCCGGACACCTTTTGTGGGTACGAATCTTAGTGATTTAGGGTGTCGGAAATAAAAAAGCATGGCATAGCATAGCATAAAAAAAGCATAAAAATAGCTCTAGCTATGGAATCATCCCTGACACTAAACCAAGTCGAAAAGTCCTTAGCCACTTTTTGATCCAGAGCTTAATTTTGGAATTATAAAAAATTTTCTATACGTAATTTTATTGGCTATTATTCGCGAAGTGGCATTAGATATGACGTCAGTGAAATAACAATAATACGTTTAAAAAGTGTAAGAGTAAAAACAGTACGAAGTACGAAACTCAAAAATTGAATTATGTTTAATTAATTTTTTACTAAATATTTTCATACACTTTTTACATTATTTTTTTATATAATTAATTAATTTGTTTCATTTGCTGTACACTAACGCGCGCACATTTATCTTTACCATACCTCTGACTCTTTTTCTCTTCAACAAACAGCACATTTTTCTTCTAATTATTAAAAATCAGTAATACAAACTATAATACTCAATTTAATCACAATTGTTACATACACGCACTTGTTACATCAAGTCGCTAGAATGCATAACTTTCAGCAATTTATTCAATTCAAAAATCAATCATTTTTATGCTAAACGCAAATATATTAACACTTTGCAGACCGGTAACAGGTCAACATCCTATGTTCTCACCAGTCACTCAGCCGCAAATCTCCCCTGGCACCGGATCTGTTTCGGCTTAGACTGTCGCACGGGAACATGCGACCTTAATAACGCCGCATATTATAATAATTTTTCATTATAATAATAAATAATATTTATAATAAGGAATAATGCGCTTTTATTATGCTCAGGTAAAATCGTACACTATCCGTATCTCAATACAAAGTAGCAAATGCTTGCTAATTGCCATAGTAACTGACTAATCGGCCACTGGTCGGTGAGTGTTGAGGACAAAAAATCGATTAACCGGCTACCGGTCGGTGAACGTTGGGGACAAAAAGCAGATTAGTCGGCCACCGGTTGGTAAAGCGTTAATAAACACTTTTATAAATTAAAATTTCTAATTTAAAAATCTCTAATTATTTAATATTATCCATGGAACTGCAGTTAAATCCTATAATTTTCCACCGGTCGGCATCGAATTTTCTTGATATTCTTATAAGTTCAGACAATCAATAATTATTGATTTTTTAATATACTGACCATGCCAAATATTCAAATATATGAAAATCAGTGATATTGATTATTTGAACTCATCTGAAGTGAAGGTTTTCGGTAATCTTTTCATCTATCGGTACCGGAGGTATTCTTTGCCAATAAGAAGCTTACTCAAGAATTATTTGCTTTAAAATTTTATAGCACTAGTCATAATTACCAGATTTAAAAAAGGTTTTTTTACTTTATGATTCATAACTTGTCAATTAAGACCAGTTTCTCTCTCTCTCTCTCTCTCTCTCTCTCTTTCTTTCTTTCTCTCTCTCCCTCTCTCTCTCTCTCTCTCTCTCTCTCTCTCTCTCTCTCTCTCTTTCAACTAAATCAGATCATGGAAAGCTGCAGTATCATGAAAATTAGATTATGGAAATATCATTTTTTTGCTTTTCACCAGATTTTTCATCGTTTCTAAATTTTCCTATTTCAAAATTTTTAACTATGCTTTCGTATTTAGAACTATGCCAAGACTCCTGCGTGAATTCTCACCAAATTTTACAAAGAATTTAATATTATATCTAATATTCAAGAGTATGAAAATCAATAATATTAATTGTCAGAACTTGTAAGAAAGTCAGTAAAATTTGATATCGATAGGTGAAAAACTGTAATTTATTTACACACGCGTGAAATTGCATGGACAATATTCGTTTTTAATTAGACAATTTGAGTTATATAATTTCTGATTTAACCACTTTCTCGCCTAAAAGTTATTAATTTTAATTATTAATTTTCGAAATGAATAATTTCTTAAGAATTGTTTATACCGATGATTTCAAGTGACTAATATAATTATTGATAATTGTAAGTCTGGTATTAATTTGTAATAGTAATTCTTATTAATTTAAAGAAAGAAATGCTTTTTATTGAAGAGAAAAATAAGAATTTTGATAAGGATCTCCTGTAGAGCTTACAGTTAATGGTAAGTCTAATTTTTCTAATTTTTGAGTCTGGGGTGGTCTGTAATTTTTTTTATAAGTGCTACGATGCTGTCCTGCTGACATCACAACGATCTAACGTCACACTTTGTAAGCGTTTCCCAATCAAATTAATTTAAAAAAAAACCTTATAATTCAAAAATTAAGCTCCGGATCAAAAAGTGATTAAGATCTTTTCAGCTTAGTTTAATGTCAGTAACCACTGATTAACTGGGGTGCGTTTATTTCCGGACACCCTGTATTACATTTTTATCCTGTAAAAATAACATGTATAAAAACCGATCAATTAGCGGTCTCCTAAACTGGACGCTCTACTTAGATGATTAAAAAAGTAAAACTTGGCGTCCCCGATTCTCTACATACCAAGAGACGCCGAGTTTACTTTTAACCGCGAGTTTAATTTTTGAGAAGTATTTATTAATTAAATTATTATTATTTACATTAAAAAAAATTGAAATCAGAAAACACTCGATCTCTTATTTGTTACCTGTTTTACTTCATTTAATTTATAATATCTTTATCATTAAAAACTTTATTAATATCTTTAAAACTATTCTTTCAATTACTCTATATAATTTTGTCTATAGTATTTAAAAGATCTATAGATAGCTTACTCCTTAAATTCGTTTTCAGGGTAAATATTTAAAAGTATATATAATGAAAAAATATTAATGTATATTAATGGAAATTTCCATTATAATTATTATAATATTATATCGTTAAATATTGTGTTATGCAAAATTTATTATGTAAATTTTCTACTTTATATATTACATATATTGTTTCAAGTCAATGTATAGTAAACTTATAAAAGCTTATAACTAATAGAATAAATATTAAAAAATATTGTATTACTTACTTGCTCAATGATTGAAAAACTTCAAGTGTCAGCTTTACACGGCAAATCATGGGCCAGTCCAAGTGATGGCATGGCCTATCACAGGATAAAAATGTTTGTTCTGAAATTAAGACAAAAATCAATAAATTGTCTTGTTTTTAATAATTAAAATGTATTATTAATTTTTATCATATATATATATATATATTTAAAAAAAAATTTTTTAATTATATACATATTAATTATATATATTTTTTTATTTGCTTACTAGGCCTATAATTAGTGAAGTGTAAAAATAAAGCTGCTGCCGCTATCATAATGAGAATAACAATGCATCGTGCAATGTAGGTAGTTGTTATAGCGGAATAAAAATCATTCTTATGGTTTTGCATCATTGTTTAAATCGTTATATAAATATAACAAGAAAATGATAGCATTCTTAACTATTATTTTATCCTTAAAAAGAAATACACAAAGTAGTGAATTGTATTGTAAAAATTCATAACAAAAACCAATACCTCTAATGCTAATTTTTATAACAAAAACATCTAATAGCATTAATTAATTATTTGTCTTAAAAAGTTATTATTTTTAATTTTTCTAATTATAACAAAAATAAGAAATAATAATATCTTGATCTTTTAGGAATCTTAATACATGTTATTATAAAACATTTATATCATCAAATATTTCAAATTCGGAAAAAGGAATAATAATATATTCGAAAAATAAATCAGCACGGATAATTCTTTTTTGTTTATTCTAAGTACTAAGTGAATAAAAATTTATTTATTTTTATACAAAAAGGCAATATACTCAATTTTTGATGGTATGTGATCAATGCATTAATTATGTATTTTAGTTATACTACTATTTATTCTTAAGTATTTAAAAGTTTTAATTGCATTTTTTATCATACAATGTTTATAATGTGCATTATGTTATGTTCAAAACGAACTATATTATTATTAATTAATAAACATATTTATATATATAAAATCTAAAAAAAATTAGAATACATTTCTTTCTATGTAGTAAAAAAGTTTCAGAAAATAAAATGTGAAATCTCTTTACTTTCTTTCTTAATTAAGGCTTAGTTTTCGATCTATAAAGGATTTTCTTTATCAAATTCCATGACAATATACGACACTCGACATCACTCCATTGATGGCAAAATAACTGAAGAATGTTAGTTATCATTAAAAATTTATTCTAAAAAATATGATAGAAACACTGAGGTAACGCGTCAATTAAAAATTAGTATGATATTTCAAGAAGTTCGTATTTAACATAGTGTTCAGAAGCTTGAACACTTCCTTTTAAGGGAGCATTCTTCAAAATGGTTTACAAAGTGTCTAAAAAAAAACGTACGATTTTTAAAAGAGCGATTCTTCATGCAAAATCGAGTCAAAATATTTTTTATCACTTTTGATTCAGTATTTAGTTTATATGAAATATTCAATAATAAGATGTTATTAGTTATACAGAAATAGAAAGATAATTGAAATGAGATGATGTGTTATCTCACTTCAACTATCTATTTATCTTTGTCTAACCAACAATAACTTTTCTAATGAACACTTTAAAAACTAAGCTCTAGATCAAAAAGTGGCAAAGACTTTTCGTTTCAGTTTTGCGTCAGAAGTAATTCTATAGAAAACTGTACATTTATTTCGAGATATCTTGTATATACACATATTTACACACATAGAAACAAAATTGTACATTTTTATAGTGACATATTTTTTCAGTTGTTACTAAGCGTTAAAAAGGGAGATTTATTTAGCAAAATTTAAAGAATATTTATAATTATTAATATAAAATATTAATTATAATTATTAGTTATTAAATATTTTTTTTAATTTAATTACTCTGAAATGAGAGATAAAGAGAGAGAGAGAGAGAGAGAGAGAGAGAGAAAGTTTTGTATTTCAAAATTATATTATTAATGGAAAGTAATATAAGAACATTTAAAGAAAATAATTTTTGAAGTCTAAATATCTAAAATAAATTTTTATTAATATTTTTGATCTATAAGATAATTATAGAATAACTATTTATTTGTCAAAATTTATTAATTCCTCGAATCTTTAATTAATAGCCTACATAAATATGAATAAATAAGTATACTGTGTTTTATTTTTAAATATTTCATAATAACAAAAAACTATAATTTTAATTGTTTAATAAACTATTTTTTAATTTCTAATTATTTTGTATTAAAATTTTATTCTAACTAGAGATAACGAATTGTTAAGGTGATAATACTATCTATTATTACGTATTAAAAATGCATATCATTATATTAAAAAATATTCTTTGAATAAAAAACCAATATTGTCTGATATCAATTATATTTAATTTTATTTTTTACTTGCGAATTGATATCTAATTCCTAAAGTCTAAAGTTCAAAATATTTTTCTGATCTTTTAAAATAAATTTAAAATATCAATATAGCAGTTTCACTTGATACATCTGATTTTTCGTGTACTGATATATAGTATAATTTAAATAATTTGATTGTATTTTTCGATTAAATTTTTCCTACTAAAATGAAATTTATAAATGTGTTAAGATTCCTAATATTTAAAGCCATAATTTAAATTAAGGCTGTAAGAGTTGTTTTTAAGATTATAAAATGTTTATTAAAAACTTTTAATAAGTACTAGTAGAAAAAATAAATTGAAAACAAATATGGGCACAGGATGATATTTTTATAGTATCTACTTAAATCGAAATGGTTATTTTCGTCATGCACTACACAGTTCATCACTTTTGTCACATGTTTTGTCACAACGATGAAAAAGTTGTTAGTTTCTTTCACGATATTCCACTGTCAACTGATCCAGACTTTCAAACTTTAATTTTGTAGCCAGAACCTGAGGTAGATTTCTCCCCTCTTCGTCTGCTAGCTTTTACGTTTCCAACTTCACTAACCTTCCGCTATTGCTTCACAGTAACTAATCTTTTAACATATGGTTATTATAATTTTAAAGAATTATTTTATTTTAAAATTATAAAAAATAAAATAATTACAAGTCGAAAGGATTTCAATAAGCAATAAGGTGATATGCTACGTATATGGAAGTACTCGAATACATGTCAAAAGTAGTGAAACAGCAAGTGAAAGCTACCCCGAGGCTATTGACAAACACATAAACATGTACTGTTACTAACACACATCGTTTCTTACTGGACCTACTATCATCGCCGACTATACTGCACTAATACTTTCATCATCCGACCTTTCTCCTTTTTGTCTTTTTAATCTATACAGTCGCCTAAAGATTTCGCTTTCGCTGAACGAGTTTACTGGTCCTGTGCAACGTCGATCGTCAAGCATTGGAAAGCTGGTACCATCTCAACTTGACTTCAACTGAAACCTTCGACTCTATTGGAGAGAATATTATCCAAACTATATAGTGAATTCACTTATTGCAACATCACCAGTAAGATTTCAACAGTAATACTTTCTATTCTCACACGGTGAAAACTCACTTGGTATTACAAAAATACAAGCCAATAATTCACTAATTTTCGAAGAAGCATCGTTAATAGAGAAGAAAATATAATAATAGGCATTTAATAAAATTAACAATTCAATTACCTTTTCTTGTATATTCTGTTATTTCATTTTACTATTATATAAGATTTTTTGAAAATTCATAATTTTATATTTGATAAAATCAAATTAAATTATTTAACTGAACTTTTTTTTAATTAATACACGCACTCTAAGAGATTAATAATATTCCAAGATTTTCAAAAAGTCTTGGAATAAACATTAAATAATTTTATTACTTGAATATATATAATGTAAGCCAATACAACAACGATTGACTTTATATTTATTTAGTATTTGAAAATATCAGTGAGTGAGAGAGAAATAGATATAACATTGCTTTAATTATTTTTATAATTAATAACTTTAAATATGTAGAAAGAAGTTGAACATATATTATTATATATTTATGTAAAATAACTAATAAGCAAAATATTTAAAAAAAAACTTTCCTAAAACAAAATATGAATTTTTCATGCATTCCAAAACATATGTGTCGTTGTATTGATTATTCAAGCATATCAGAAGAAAAAAGAAAAAAAATGTTTTGATAACGTACATTACATTATTATTGTATTAAAATATTCATTTTTATTCAAAATACCATTTATGCACAAAAATTTCATTTGTTTACAAAATATCTTTTTAGCATAAAAATTTTAATCCTATCTCTCTCTTGACAATCTTTCTTCAATATAATAGTAATTAATTTAAATTATCATTCAAGCAATAATAAAACTATCTTCAATTTCAATTCAAATGATTAAAAAATTTTAAATAAATAATAGGATTACATGCATATGCTATATCGAGTGTATAAAAACTCGCGCATCCTTTTTAAGGGGATTACTCCTAAAGGTAAACCGAATCAACAAATGATTTACCATTTTTTGGTTCGGAATTTAGTTATTGAGACATTTAATAATAAATACACTATTAGAAACATAGAGACAATCCATTGATTAACGTGAGGCAGTGCGGCGTTATTTCCCTTTAACTTTTTATTATTGAATTTTTCAAAGACTAATTTTCAGATTAAAAAGTAGTAATGGACTTTAGAACCCAGCTTACCCTCGTATAATCCCTAAAAAGGAAGTATATATATTTTGTCATGCCCAATTATGCAAATGTACCATCAATTAAGTACGTATAAAATATAACAATGACATACAAGATCAAACATTAAGGTATTGTAAAGAAGAAGAGCTTTAAAGATGATTTTTCGATTTTAAGTTTCATCTTAAAGATATTCTTTAATAATAATAAATAAGTATAATTTATAATTTATAAGTATAATATATGTATATTAATAATAATAATAATAATAGTATAATAAGTTTCCGGGAAAAAAGAAGGCATTTTTTGAGGGATGTTTCCTGACACTATTCTGAGAACCTTTTCCTTTTGGTATTTTTTAATTTAAAGTTTCATTTTCAAGATATTCAACAATAAAGATTTCATTAGTTAGACAGAGGCATTACGATAGTTCAAGTGAAGTGGCACCACTCTGTCTCGCTTCAAATATCTAACTGTCTATCGAAGTTAGACAGAGGTCTAACTAATATAATCTTTATCATTAAATATCTTAAAAATGAAGCTTCAAATCAAAAAATAATAAGTGGATAAAGTTCTTAGAATAACGTCAGGAATCACCTTATTTGAGAAAGTGCGGTTGTAACACCTTGTAGATAAACAACATATTATAATAAACAGCATGGCGTTATCTCACTTCAAAATTAATTTATTTTTTTTATTTAATTAATAATCTTTCAGTATACTGTATATGCTTTCCATTATAAAAAAATAATTGTTATACTTATGAAATTAAGACTTTTTGAAGCAATTATAAATTATAAAAGTATAAATCAGCTCTTAATTTTCAAAAATAAAAAGTTTAATAAAAGATTTAATAAGGATGAATCTCTCTTTCTCTCTTTCGCACTGTCAACTTTGATGAAAATCACGTTTTCTTTTTTTTTTATCGCAGTTTTTCTTATAAATAGTTTACTAAATTTTTACGAGAAAATAGTTATAAAGTTATAAATATTTTATAAAGAAAGCAGTATTAATAAAAATACAAATTAATATAATTTTAAATATTAACCTTTGTTTACCAGCGCGCTTGTAAGCGGATATAGGGAAAGATTATATATATATATTATTTCTTTATAAAACTACTTCATAAGAGTACTTTTTATAAAGTACTTTTCCACTTTTCAATCCAAAGCTTAGTTTTTAAGATATTCAATAATAAGGTATTACTTTCTATTAGTTATTAATAGTATACTATTAGTTAAATGGAAATAGATAGACAGTTGAAGTGAGACAGACAAAAACCGAGAGATTTTACATCACTTCGAATATCTGTCTACCTCTGTCTAATTAAAAGTATCCTTATTATTTAATATCTTGAAAATTAAGCTTCGAATTAAAAAGTGAAGAAGTATTTTTCATCTTCATCTAACCTCAATGAATGAATTCCTTAAAGGAAGTGCGTAGGTTTTCAAACACCCTGTATATCTCTCGAACATAATGATTTATGATATTTGAATAAAATTTTCTAACTTTTTTTTTATTTAAGTAGTTATTAGAAAATAAAGAAAAGTCAACTAACATTTTTATAAAACCTTTATAATTAAGTAATATCAGAATCCTTTTCATCTGACATTGTAAAATATAATTTAAAATACAAATAATCCTTATAAATGTACCATTAATATTAGACTAAAATCTAATGTTAAACATTATTTGTATTATAAATATTAATGCAAAATTTATTACAATAAAACTTCTCTTTACAAAAATTCCTCTACAATATATATTTTTCTTAACGAACAAATGAGATGTAAAAGATATAATAATGACAATATTTCATATATTTAAAATGCTTTAAAGGAGGTCATCATACACTATTTTCTGATATAAGGTTTAATTTTCAAAATATTTAATGATTATTAATTAGGCTGAAACAGACCGACAATATATTAAAGTAAGAAAGCGTGACGTTATCTATCTGCAATTAGCTAACTGTCTCTATCTAAAACTAATAATATTTTTATTATTGAGTATATTGAAGACTAAACTGTGGATCGAAAAGTGGTAAGTAAAAACTTGTCTTTTTCAATTTATGAAGAAACTAATTTAAATATTTTCTTCCGAGTTTGATAAAATTTGCAGATAAATAAATTAAGTAAATTAAGTAAACATTTTTGCTCGTTCTCTAAACGATGAAAACTAATCTTAAAAATTTGAGATTTTTTGTGTTTTAGCTATTACTTTATTTTCAATTAACTAATAAATGAACAAAATTAATATCTTTTATTTTTATTTAATTTAAAAACATAATCTGATTTATAATAGCTTTCACGTATTTAATGCCATTTCATTAAAACTAATGTAAATCAATAACGAAACTAATTGTCTAAAAATGATGAATCAAATTTTTAGATATCTTTCCTTGATATTTTTCTTGGGAAAATAATATAAACAATATAATAGTTTAATTTTCGTTTCTTAAACTTGCATTTATTCTAAATTAATCTGTTTCTCAAAATAGATTTAAAATTTTTAACTTGACTTTGAAATATTTATATATCGTAAAATTTTGATTTGCTTATTAATGTTTGGTTTCTTTTCAGTTCAGTATTAGTGATTCATGTATTTAAATTAAAGACTTTCCTAAACGTCAAAAAACAATTATTTTTTCAAATTATTAATCTTTTCCTTACTAGTAATCATTAATGAGTTATTATAGTTACTCGCCAGAGAATATTCACTATGTGCTGGCGGTGATCAGTCACCAATTGTGTAACATTCGTTGCGTATTAACAGTAATAATAGTCATCCTTCGACCATATTACAATTAAAGCGATTACTTTAACGTTTTTGCATACTTTCGAAACATTGATGTTAAAAAATATTATTATAATTAATTTTACAATCTTTTTTTAAAAAATTTGAATTTTTTAAATAATATTTACAATATTTACGGAATTATTTACACAATGAGGAAAGGATTAAATCTAATATTTTAATTTAACTGTTGAAAAGAAGAAATAAAAAATTTTTAAAACAAAAATTAAAATAATAAGAGAAAAAAAATTAATTTAAAATATTTCAATATTTAATAAATAAATTAGATAGAAAAATCTCTCTCTCTCTCTCTCTCTCTCTTTGAAAATATCATTCTATAATTTTATCAATTATTTGGATCTCAGAAATCTAATGAAATAAAAATAAGATTAAAAATTAATATGCATATAATGCATATATTAAAACCTACATAATAAAAGGTGTTACAAACAATCACACTTCTTTAAAAGGGGTAATTCCTGATGCTATTTTAAGAACTTTTTTTCTCAATATATTTTAATTTGAAGTTTTATTTTTAAGTTCTTTAGTAATAAAGATTTTATTTACGACGCTTTGATTTGAAGCCTAGTTTTTGAGATATTCATTCATAAAAGTACTATGAGTTAGATAAAGACAATCGATTAGCTAAAATGAAATGACGCTACACCGTCTCACTTCGACTATCTATCTGTCTTTGTCTTAACAATAGTACCTTTATCATTAAATATCATAAAAACTATGTTTCAGATTAAAATACCTTAAATGAAAAGTCGTCTCAAAATCACCCTCTCTACAACCCCTTAAAGTTAAGCTTAGGGTATCTGATACACCATTTATATAAAGAATTTTACTTTTATCATTTTTATTAAACCAAAAAGCATAAAATTTATAGGAGAAAAGCATTAATAAGACAATTTATTTTTAAATATTTTAAATTATTTATATAAAAAATAAAAACTTTGATAAATTAATTACACGCATTACGTAATTAATTTTCAAATATTTTCCATTTTATCCTATTGTTAAATTGAAAATATAATCCTTTCAAAAATTATACTTTTATTAGGATTAATTATATATATCTGCATATTACCACATCACTTTAACTATCGAAGTTCCCCTATCTAACTAATGACATCTTTATTATAGAATACCTTAAAAATGAAGCTTCAAATAAAAAAACGCCAAGGAAAAAAATCACCCCTCAAAATAAGTTCTTTTGTTTCGAGACACCTTGTATACAGGGTGTTCCGAAACAACCGCATTTCCTTAAAAGGGGTGATTTCTGATTTTTCCTTTTAACATTTTTTAATCTAAAGCTTAATTTTCGGGATTACAATGATAAAAATGCCATTTGTTAGGCAGAAATACTCCAATAGTTGAAGCAAGATAGCATTTTTCTGTCTCACTCCAACTATCGTCTGTCTTTTTCTAACTAATAGTACTTTTATTATTGAATATCTCGAAAACTAAGCTTTAGATTAACAAATTGGAAAAGGAAAAAGTTCTTAGAATAGCATCAGGAATCACCTCCTTTAAGGAAATGCAGTTGTTTCGGAACACCCTGTATAAGATGTTATAAAATAAATGTACATCCTATGAAACAATTGCTTCTAAGTGTAAGCCGATTCAAAAAACACTTATCGATTCGTGATATTTAATAATAAAGATATTATTAGTTAGATAAAGATATACAGATGATTAAATTGAAACAAACAAAAAACAGGAGAATTACCTGTCTTCAACCAATTTTCTGACTTTGTCACTGAAGTGTGTCAATTAATAATTCTTTTATTATTAAATGATTTTAAAAACTAAGCTTTGGTTCAAAAAATGGAAAAAGACTTTTCGACTCAGTTTACCCTCAAAAATAATCCTCTCAAATGGTGTGAACTTATTTTGTAATACCACCCCGTATTGTGCTCCTAATAAAGTAATACTATTACTAAATATTTAAAGATTTAGAAAAGTTTTCCATCGCTTATTTGTCGTAGATTTATGAAATTTTTTTCTGAGTGAGAGAGATTGCGTGAAAAATTTTTTTTATATAATTTCAAAAGATTAATTCTTTAAATATGTTAGGTTCATAAGAAAGTATACGCTAAAACATATTTAGATTACGAAAACTTGTTTATAATATATATTTTGTGATAATTAAAGTACTACACACACATTTTATTTATATGTGTAGTAAGCAATTAACACTTTCCATATGAAATAGCATTAAATTTCAATTAATTTTACATAAGAATATGTTTTTAATCGCATTACAATTTAGTTACATTATTATTATAGTTTGAAATATAAGCAACATAATCTTCGGTCATTCACCTCTTAATAAGCACACTATACCAATGTATAGTGTAATCAAACTGTAATGGATATATTTACTTCCTTTTAAATTATTGTATAATGAGCCATTTCTACAATAAAATATTCTACTATAGTAGAAATATGCATACAAAATATACTTGTTTCTACCTAAATATTTATACTATTAGAACATATTTTGTAAAACATTGATTTAAGGAAATAATTAATCTACAAACTGTTTTTGTTTACTATTAAAATTTCCATTGAAGAATAAATAAATACTAATTAATTAGATAAATAGATATAAAAAAAAATCTATGTATAGATATTTTAGAAAATTGATAAACGTACCTGGAATAGGTGTTAAATAAATAATTGTTGCAACGACGGAGCTCAAACCAACAAAAATAGCGCACCGGAAGAACATTGTTAACAAATAACGTATATCGACTTCTCTTTCGGTATCGTCTACTTTCGGAAAGAAAGAAAGTAATAATGATCAGCAGTTTGAGAACTGGTCAGTAACGCAGCTCAGACAGTACTAACAGCACACCTCCAAGTTCAATGCCAAAGAGAGAGTTGCTATAAGAGATTAAAAGGTAAAAAGATCTGTTAGGCCATGGAAGATTCCTGTAAGCTACAAATGATTTTCTTAAGAGTATTTTATTTCTTTCCAACAATAAATAAAAATATATAAGTGATATAAATAATATAAAGTAATATTACATAATATAGAAAAGAGATCCGAAGAATAAAGGATACGTTTAATATATATATAATTAATTTATATTATTGTTTTCTAATACTTCTTTGTAAGGCATGTATAATTGCGTATGCAAGAAAGTAATACTTGCCCAATGAAAGTTAGAAATGTAAAAGAGTAAAATTACAAGTAAATTCTGAAATTTTTTATACTAAAATACAAATCACAATAACAACAAATTAATGTAAAATAACTTCTATTTATTAATAAGTTATATTTTACAATTTATTATTATTTTTGTATAATTAATTATACAATTATATTCTGTTTTTTATTGAATTGAATTGAATAAAACATTAATATTTATTTTACATAATAAAAAATAAAAAGTAGTTTAAATTATTGTGTATTTAAAGTATTCAAAAATCGGCATCTTTTTTAAAATAATATATTCCTGACATTAAATGAAACAAAAAATTCTTTTATCATTTTTTTATTTAAAACTTAATTTTCGAGGTATCATGAAACAAGTTATTTTTAGTTAGACAAGAGATTATTAAAATGAGACAACTATCAATTATTAACTATTTATTTGACTTTATTTAATTAATAAAACTTTTTTCATCAAAGGACCAAAAAATAAAAGAATTCACTATTACATTTAACCTCAAAATTATTCCTTTTGAATACAGGCCACAATTTCTTGACACTCTCTATAAAGTGACCCAATAATAACACCCTTTTTTTAAATAGCATGCTCTTCCACAATAAAATAAAATATAAAATTCCTTTACCACTTTTTTATTTAGAACGACATTATTAAATAATCTTAAAAAGAACATCAAGATATAAAACTTCAGTAAACAGTTATATTGTTCGAAGCATAAAATGAAGACAAAATGTATTTATTATTTAACACATATTTTTCAGAAAAATAAGTCAAATCAAAAGTTAAAATGGAATATTACACCAATTATATGCCTAAGTGCAAATAATCTCTAGAATTTATTTCAATAAACCTTGGAAAATTTTTTTAGTTCCTTACAGCTATAAAAAATTTGTCTAAATCTTTATTTTTTTTTAATTTGTTATCCATTTTAAAAAGTTATTTATACACACACATACACGTATTCAGGGTGTAACATTGACATATTTCATAAATTTAAGAGGTGGCATAGGGGATGATTCTAAAACGATTTTTCATTTACCACTTTTTGATCCGAGGCTTAATTTTCAAAATATACAATGATATGGGTACTATGAATTAGACAGAAACAGTCAACTGGTTGAAGTGAGATAATGCCACTCTATCTCACTTGAACTATCTATCTGTCTCTGTCTAACCAACAGTACCTTTATCATAAAATATCTTAAAAATTAAGCCTTCGATCATAAAGTGATAAGAGAAAAATTTTGTTAAAATTACTCCCTCTACAATTCCTTAAACTTAAGAAATATGTCAATACTATACCCTGTATAGGTTGTAATAGCAGTGTTCCTTAAATTTCAGTTATTATTATGATAATAAGACGATTTTTTATTTGCCACTTTTCAATCTCAGACTTAGTTTACAAAATATTTAATGATAAAGGTAATATTAGTTAGACAGAGATAGTTAGATAATTGAAGTAAAACAGAGTTGAGTTATCTCATTTCAACTGGTTGATTTTCCCTGTCTAACTAAATAAGAGTTTTATCGTTTAATATCTTTTTTGAAAATTAAGCTCCAAGTCGAAAAGTTGTAAATGAAAAATCGTCTTAAAATTATTCCCTTTACAACCATTTAAATTTATCCAGTATGGAATTGTTATACCCTGTATACAAGCTGTCCAAAAATAAACGTACCCCCAGTTAAGAAATGATTTCTGATACTAAATTCAATCGAAGTGTCCTTAATTTAATAATTATAATAATAATAATAATAATAATAATAAGATATTTAATGATAAATATACTATTAATTAGTCAAAGATAAATAGATAGTTACAGTTAAACAGAGTGATGTTATCTTACTTTAATTATTTTTCTGTCTCTATCTTATTAAATCCAAATTCCGAATTGAAAAGTAACTCAGAACTTTTCAAGCTAATTTAGTATCAGAAATCACATCTAAACTAAGGATGCGCTTATTTCCAGACACCCAGTATACTATGCAATCTGAAGAGAATTTTTCCTGTATTGCTTTTTTTATTTAAATTTTATTATCTATTTTTAAAATATTCAATAATAAAGGTACTATTAGTTAGAAGCAGATAATTATCTATTTGAAGTAAGACAGAGTGGCATTTAATTGTTCACTGATTATTGCATATAATTAAAATGAAACTTCCGTCAAATTAAAAACTAACAAAGAAAAATAATCTTAATTTGTCATTAGGAATCCTTACTTCAAAAATGGTGTGTTTATTTAGGAACAACTTACACAAGTTATTACAAAAAAAATCACATTATTTCAAGATAATTATTCCTAAGTTAAATCGAGGTGAAAATTTTAATCTACTTTTGATCCAAGGCTTTGTTTTCGAGATATTCAATAATATAGATATTATTACCTAATTAGAAACAGAAAATTAATTGAAGTAAAATAACGTCACTCTGCTTTACTTCAAATATCTGACTGCCTCTGTTTAGTAAATATAATTTTATCATTGAATAATTTAGAAATTAAATATCAGATCAATGAATGGTAAATGAGAAGTCATTTTAAAATTCCTCAACTTTATGAAACATGTGAGTGTTACACCCTGTATAATATTGCTAATTTTGTTAAGCAATTTTTCTTATGCCATTACTAAATAAATTAACTCTTTTTAAATTTTCCCTTAAAATATTAATTTAACAATAAGCAGTTCTGCACTTGAAATAAGTAAAGCTTTTTATAAAATCATTAAGATTACCCGGAAGATATTAAAAGATTATCTAACATTAAATATTCTACAAGTATTAGTAAAATGTTATAATGTATTAGGTATCTCTATGAGACACTGATACAGGGTGTCCGGGAAAAAAGGAGACATTTTTTAAGGGGTGATTCCTGACTTAATTCTAAAAATTTGATACTCTTGGCATTTTTTGATTTCAAGCTTTATTTTTAAGATATTCAACGATAAAGATGCCATTAGTTAGACAGAGACTCTCCGATAGTTAAAGCGAGACAGAGTGGTGCCGTCTCACTTCAACTATCAGAGTGTCTCTGTCTAACTAGTGGTATCTTTATCGTTGAATATCTTGAAAATAAAGCTTTAAATCAAAAAATGCCAAGAGGAATAAGTTCTTAGAATAGCCTCAGAAACCATCCCTCAAAAAATGTCTCCTTTATTTCCGGACACCCTGTATACTATAATATTCCATATACAGGGTGTAACAATGATCCCCTTTGAAATTTTAAGAGGTTGTAGAGAGGATGATTTTAAGACGATCTTTTATTTACCACTTTCTGATTTGAGACTCAATTTTAAAGATATACAATGGCAAAGATACTATTAGTTAAACAGAGACTATCAGTTGGCTAAAGCAAGAGAGAGTGATATTATCTCATTTCAACTAGCTGACTGTCTTCTAGCTAATAGTACTTTTATTGTTAAATATCTTGTGAAAATTAAACTTCAGATCGAAATGTGGTAAATGAAAAATTGTTTTAAAATCACTACTTCTAAAACTCAAAATTTCGAAGGAGATCATTGTTATACCCTGTATTAATATACAACTGGCAGTATATTTATTATCGAATATCTCGAAAGCTAAAGTCTGGATTAAAAAATAGTAAAAGACTTTTCGACTCAGTTTTTATCTCCAGGAGTAACCCCCTTACAAAAAATACGGTTTATTTGTAACACTTTGTATTACAGTGGAGATAAAAGTATGAATGATGAAAATAGGATGGAGGAAGGAGGTTTGAATAGAAATAATTATTTAATAAAATTAATTGAATTTAATTAAATAATGAAATACAACAACAAAATAAATAAATAAAATACAGAACAACCCTTATAACTTTGCACATTTTCTCCGAGGCAGTTACTTCTGAGGGTAAATCAAATTGAAAATCTGTTTTGATCCAGAGCTTAATTTTCGAGATATTCAATAACTCCTTAAAAATAATTAATTAATTTTTGAACAGCCTGTATACTGCGTACATTCTTAAAATTTATCACAATGCATACTCAATAAATATGTGCTGTTTGGGATATTATTATTTCAATTATATAAAATATCAATATAACATTTTTAAATAACTCGAATAGACGATATTTCTTTAAAAAAAGGATACTTGGTGTCTTACGCTCAACAAAATCCAGCGTTACGCTTTATCCCATAATTTTTTTACTTGATTTTCTAAGTATTTTATACAGGATGTTATAAAACAACCTTAAGAAGTTTCTTTAAGAAGATTACTCCCGAGGCTAGGTAGAATAAAAAATTCCTTTGTCATTTTTTAATCTGGAGTTTTATTTTTAAGATACTTAATAATAATTTAAGCAAACCAGAATGGTGTTATATTTATTATCGAATATCTCAAAAACTAAGTTTCGAATGATAAAGCGATAAAGAATTTTTCGATTCGGTTTACCTTCATGAATACATGTAACTTTAAACTGCGAGAATTTTGCAATATCTTGTGTAATACATTGTAATAATTTATGTTGAAAATTTTTGTATTAGTTGTACTACTTACGTAGTACACTACTAACTCTTCTAATTTTATTTTAATAGTTAACGTCTGGATAAATTTTATATATAAAAAATAACTTTAGTGAAGTCTGCTTGTTATCGTTAATCATAATTATCTTACGCCTCAATGAATAACTAACAAAGGATAATAAATCAAATTTTTATACTATTTGTATATTTATTTTTATATTTTTATGTAAGAAATATTTTTTATTCATTAAATTAAATTAGCTAATTATTAATTTCTTTTAATAGAACAAATAACAATTTACAATAACGCAATTTATCTTATTATATCTTTTTAAATTAATTATACAGGGTATATTTGTATATAATAATAAATTATTGACTTTGAATTATTAATGATTTTCTGTATTCAATGTAATTGATTCTCGTTAATGCACTAGCATCAGCTATGATGTCGGTCAATGATAAATTTATAAGTTTTAAGTTATAAATTGTAAGTTGTAAGAGGGAAAGTAAAAATTAATACTATTACTTTAGTAAACTTGTCAGAGTAATTACAGTTTTGCTATGTCTACCCAGAATCTGAAATTCTTCAAACAACTATAACTTTGCTTTCTAAAGTAAGAATTAAACTTTATAAAAAGTTTTACTTTCCTTTACCTCTACTAATTTGTAGCTGAAGCAGAATCTGACCAGTAAAAAAAACGGCAAGTTCATTGATCCTATCGAAAAACAGTATCCTAACAAATATAGTAACATTAACTCCCTTATTACAAAAATATCTTAGTTAAAAATGAATATTCTAATAAAAAAAGAACTAAAAACCATATTAAAAGCAAACATTCCAAACTATCTATAAAAATTCTTTATCGATTACTAGCTACCAATTTTTATAAAATACATTTATATTAATGTAACGATTACTTAAAGAAAATAATTTTCAAAATTATCGAGCATTAAAAATATCAGTGAAGTTATAGAAATTAAAATGACTGTAAGTTATTTTCAAATAAATATATTTTAAGAACTATCCTAGCGTTTCTAGAATTTTTTAATTTAAAATAGAATCTTCATATTATTTCCTCACGATATCTTAAATTCAGTACTTTTCACGCACAGCTTACACACAAGACAATTATCTATCTGTAACATAAAGCAATTACAGTAAATTAAATATTTGGCTATTTTATGCAATGTCATGAAGCACGGGCTCAAGAAATATTGAATATAAGGTATTTCAATGAAGTAGGGCCAAATTTTACAGAGTTGATTAAAATGATTTATCATTTATCATATTTTGATCTAAAGCTTAGTTTTCAAGATATTTAATATTAAAAGTACAATTTGTTAGACAAATGCTGTCAATTAGTTGATGCAAAAGAGAGTAATGTTATCTCACTTCAACAAACTGACTGCCTCTATCTTATAGTATATTTTTTGTTAAATACTTTTAAAAGTTTATGTTTTTACGTTTTATTCTATAGCCCCTTAAAATTTGTATATAACTCACAGAGTTATATACCTGTGTGTAAATATAAATGCAATCAAATCTTGACAATCTAGAATTATCTGTGAGATAAGTCTATTTGAAAATTTTTTTGAGTTTGTTGCGGACAAGCTTGCTGTATAAAAGAATAGTGTTTTTATTTACTTGCCGTCGAGAATAAAAAATGGCGGATAAAAACTCGCTTCTTCTACAATCCTTTAAAATTCTCCGTATATTATTATTATAACCTGTATATGTGCAATTTACAAGTGAAATAGACGAATAATTTAACTTTATATTTTATAAAAATACAAGAAATCTTGTTAGACAATTCAATTCAATATAAAAGTGAGTAAATTTGGTTAAGGATACGTATTTCGTATAATACCCACACTTTTCTATTTGCTTATGGAAAGGGTCAAATTTCTAACAAAACATCCAGGCTTTATTATTGGACAGTTGTATTGCATAAGTAAGGTTCATACCTTCTAAAACCCTAAAAAAAGGTAGTCTTATAATAACTGACTGTTTAGAAAAGAAACATGCGACATCGATAAATTATGATTTTTTATACCAATTTAAAGATTTAACTGTAATAAATATGAATTAAAAATTATGTTTAATATTAATCATATTTCTTATTATTCTTCTATTTCCTAGTATATATTCAGTATACAGGGTGTTTTAAAATTCGCGCACTTCTTGAAAAAGAATATTTTTAAAGGTAAACACCGCGACGAAACGTCCTTTACCATAATGATACTATTAGTTAGACAGAGACAGATAGTTGAAATAAGATTACGCTATTCTGACTTTTGTCTGTCTCGCTACAACTGTCTGTCTCTGTAAGACTAACATAGTATCTTTTATATTGAATATCTCAAAAATCAAGTACCGAATTGAAAAGTGGTAAAGTACTTGTCGGACTCGATTTATCCTATGAAGTAACTCTCTTAAAGGAAGTAAACGAATTTGTAAACACCCTAAATTCTTTTTACAATATCACGTACAATTAAGATATTACAAAACAGATGATGGTAGACCAAGTGTAAAAAACCTTTACCACTTTTTAATTCGAAATTTAATTTTCAAGATATTTAGTAATGAAGATATTATAAGTCAGATAGAGACAAAATAAAGATAGTTAAGGAAAATGTATAAGAGACAGAGTGTGTATTGTCTCACTTGAATTAGTTGACTGTCTCTGTTTAACGAATAGACATAAAATATCTTCAAAATAAAGCTCTAAATCGAAAAATCATCTCAAACTCGCTCTTAAAAATTTATCACAATCATTGTTACACCCTGTATACAGGGTGTCCGGAAATAAAGGAGACATTATTTGAGGGGTGGTTCCTGAGACTATTCTAAGAACTTTTTTCTCTTGTTATTTTTTGAATTGAGACTTCATTTCTGAGATATTCAACGATAAAGTTGCCATTAGTTAGACAGAGATGCTCCGATAGTTAAAGCGAGACAGAGTGGCGCCATCTCACTTCAACTATCGGAGCGTCTCTGTCTAACTAATGGCAACTTTATCGTTGAATATCTCATAAATAAAGCTTCAAATTAAAAAATTCCACGAGAAAAATATTTTAAGAATAGTCTCAAGAACCACCCCTCAAAAAATGTCTCCTTTATTTCCGGACACCCTGTATTATGTACAAGACATATCAGTGGTATGCTCTATAAATTTAAGGAATTTTAGAGTAAGCGATTCTGTGATTATTTTTGACTTGTCATTTTTCTACCTGAACCTTATATTCTTTCTTCATTAATTTGTAATCTCCCTTATATTTTTCAGAGTTAATTTTCCAGATATTCGAAGATAAATGTACTACTAGTAAGATAGAGATCATTAGTCAACTAAATCACCTCTCCTGCTTTACTAGTGCCTCATTCTTACACCCTATATACAGGATGTAACATTGAAATATTCTATAAAATTAAGAGGTTGCAGAGGAAGTGATTCTAAAACGATTTTTCATTCATCAATTTTTGATTAGAGGCTTAATTTTTAAAATATTCGATTATAAAGGTACCATTAGATAGACACAGATAGATAGATAGATAAAGTCAGACAGAGTAGCGTTATTTCACTTCAACCAATTGACTGTCTCTGTCTAACTTATACAGGGTGTCCGAAAATTGGCGCACTTCCTTCGAAGGGTAGTTTTCTGAGGATAAACCAGGCCGAAAGGTCCTGTATAATTTTTTAATCTGGAGCTTAGTTTTTGAGATATTCTTTGATAAAAGTTGCCATTAGTTAGACAGAGACAGACAAATAGTTGAAGTGAGATAGTACTTTTCTGTTTTATTTCATATTAAATACACGGTGTTCCAAAACAATCGCACTTCATGTTAAGGGGTGTTTCCTGACAAGACTAAATCGAAGTCCTGAGCCACTTTTCAATCCGAATCTTGGTTTTCAAGATATTCAATGATAAAGATACCATTAGTAAGACAGAGACAGACAGATAGTTGAAGCGAGATAGTACTTTTCTGTCTCGCTTCAACTATCTGTCTGTCTCTGTCTAACTAACGGTACCTTCATCTTTGATTATCTCGAAAACTAAGCTTTAGATTAAAAAATGATGCAGAACTTTTTCCGGCTTGGTTTACCCTCGAAAAACTACCCTTCAAAGGAAGTGTGCCAATTTCCGAATACTCTGTAGTACCTATATCGTTGAATATCTTGAAAATTAAACCTCGGATCAAAAAGTGGTTAATGATAAATCAGTTTAGAATCACTCTCTCTACAACCCCTTAAATTTATGAAATATGTCAATATTACACCCTGTATATGTACACGTATTTGTACACAAACGCGTATGGTGGGAGAATACTGAAGATAGCCTTTAGTGCGATCCTTTTAATAACCCTAATTCTGTTTCCCATTATATTACCATGCATTAAACAAATTTTTTAAAATCTGTCGAATGTCAACCTTGAAATAGTTAGTTAAATTCTTCGAAATCGATTAACCCAATAAGAGTAACATTTATAAAATAAACGATTTATTTTTGTTTAACTATTATAGTGTAAAAACATTGTGATTTTTGAATTTGTAAAATAAAAAATAGTTAATTTTATAACTACTAATGTATTGAAAATTTATAGCTTTTAGTAAAAAAGAAAAAATAAGAAGTTATATTAATAAAATTTACGAAATAATGATCTTTTCTTGTTTTCATTTTAAATTATGAATTAAAACAAAAATTAAATATTAATTTATAAATTACTGAACTACTGAACTGAAGAAATATATAGATTCTATTATGTCTATTATAAAAATAAATGGAAGTTTGGGAGAAGGGGTTAGTAATAACTTTATTACAATTTAAACATAATATATTTAAAATATAAACAAAGCTTATAAAAATATTTATTCTACAGGGTGGACAAGTCTTAAGAATTGCACTTTGCCTAAGTGCTCTTTATAAGATTCCAGTGGAAATTAACAATATTCGTGCAGGTCGTCCAAAACCAGGTCTTGCAGCTCAACATTTAAAAGGTTTGTAATTTTTTCATTCATTTTCTCCCTTAGTTATACATATATATACATATATATATTTATATATAAATATTTCTTATAAAAATGTAGTATAGTATTTTTAATTATTATAGGTGTTGAATTATTAAGAGATATGTGCAATGCTAAGACCAAAGGTGCACATATAGGATCAACAAGTTTAGAATTTTATCCAGATAAATTGAGTGCTAAGAAAACAAAGTTTGAAGTTGATACTCAAACTGCTGGTTGTATAAGTTTATTGGCTCAAGTAGCTATACCTTGTGCTCTTTTTATGCCAAGTCAAGAAACAATTATTTTTGTTTTAAAAGGCGGTACTAATGTAGCAATGGGCCCTCACATAGAATATTTAACTGAAGTTTTCAAACCGTATCTTAATAAGTTTGGAGGAGATTTTAGTTTTTCAATAGTAAAGAGGTACTTTATTTAATAAAGTAATCACTTAAAACAAAAGAGAAGTATATAAAGTAAATTATATATTATTTACATGTAGGGGCTATTATCCAAAAGGTGGTGGTGAAGTACATCTGTACATAAAACCTATACAACATTTAGAAGGAATAACTCTTTTAGATCCTGGATTACCAAAAGTTATATCTGGAAGTTCCTATGTAGCTGGTTCTTTCAATATTAATGTTAATGTTTTTTTAATTTTTCAATAAAAAAATTTCAATAAAATTTTTTAAAGACATTATAAAATTCAAATATTTTACATTACAGGAAGCATATAAAATAGCTGATGAATGCAAAAATACTATAATTAATACTCTCACTGAAAATAAAATTAAAGTACCACCAATAAATATTGAATCGTATAGAGAAGATAGGAATATGGCTGTGGGAAATGGATGTGGCATTAAGTATGATTCAAAATGAAACTCTTAATCACTCTAAGTTACTCTAAATCATAAGATGAAATTGATAAATATATTTCTATCATTAGTGTTATGTATCATACAACCACTGGATGTATATTTGGAGGTTCTGGTCTTAAATCACCTCCTGGGAAGGAAAAAGGAGAATCGTCTATTGGAATTATAGCTGCTAAGCAAATTTTAGAACCTATTTTAAAAAAGGCATGTATAGATGAGTACATGCAAGATCAGGTATTTAAATTTCTTAATTTCATTTAAACCTACTGAAGTCGTAAGAAAAATAATCACATAATCATATTATGCAATATTTACATTTTTAATGATATTCCAAAAAAAAAAAAACGTTGAATACGTGTTATAAGTATTACGACTTTCGCTAAATTAATTTAATCATATATAATATATAAAGTGCATTTCAATGAGGTACCGTTAAACTTTAAGGACTTATAGAGGGGATGATTCTAAGTCAATTTTTCATGTATCACATTTTGATTTGAAGTTTAGCTTTCGAGATATTTAATGATAAAGATACTATTAGACAGAAACAGATAGATATTTTAAGTGAGACAGAATTGCAATATCTTACTTCAGCCAATTAATTGTCTTTATTTAACTAATAGTAGTTTTATCATTGAATATGTAAAAATGTGTTACATGCAAAATCATCTTAGAATCACCTCACTATAACCCCTTAAAATTTAGCTGTACTTCATAGAAATACCCTATACATACAGGGTGTAACAATGTCATTGTCATAAATTTAAGGGATTGTAGGAGGGTTAATTTCAAGATAATTTTTTATTTACCATTTTCTATCCGAAGCTTAATTTTAAAAATATTGAATGATAAAGTTACTATTAAACAAAGATAGTCAACTAATTCAAGTGAGATAACGCTATTTTGTTTAACTTTAATTATTTTATCACTGAATATATAGAAAATTAAGTTTCGGACCTAAAAGTTGCAAATTAAAAGTCATTTTAGAATCATTCTCTACACTCCCTTAAATTTATGGAATATGTCAATATTACCTGTATACTTATTATATTCTCAATATATTCATATTATTTGTAGCTAATCATTTTGATGGCTTTGGCGAGAGGAACTTCAAAAATTCGAATCAACAGTAAACACCTCACAAATCATGCAAATACTGCAATAGAAATTGCAAAAATTATGCTTGGAAATCGAGGACTTCATTTTGATTTGTCTGAAACAAAAATTACTGAAAATTCTGTTGCTTATGATTTAGAATGCAATGGTTGCAATTTAATCAATTCTTATTTAATTTAATATTGTTTACATTTTTAAATAATTATTGTTAAATTATATAATATAGTAAACTTTTTATAAGATAATAATACATATATTATAATAATATATATATTAGAAGAAGTTAACCATATTAATAAAAAGAACATATAATAAAAAACTTTATAATAAATAAAATTTTCTCAAATTGATATTTTTTTCATATTTATAACACTTCGTAATATATTTATATTATTCTTGCTTTTGTCTAAAAAATGGTTCTGTTGCTCTCACAAATTCTTCTTCGAATTGTTCAGAAGAAAATCTATTTACAGATGCCCTAAAAATATACCATATTGTAATAAATAATTTATAAATCTTTTATTTATAATTAAAATAATATGTTTGTTATACCTAGCAAATGTTCTAATCGCATTTCGCTCTTCATGACTCATATTTATAATATTATACAATATTTTTGCATAATCTTCTGCATCCTCAGCTAAAAAACCATTTTGACTGCCTTCTCGAGTTTCAATAATATCGGCTCTGCAAAAATAGAGTTACTTTACATTTTTGTTCAGTGATTTAAGAAGAAATAATTATTAATTCTGTATATACTTTGGTCCACCAGAATTATGAGCAACCATAATCAAACCAGCAGCCATTGATTCAACAACACTAATTCCAAAATGTTCATTCCACATTGCATGTAATCCTATCAATCCTTTCTGCATTTCTGATATAAGCTCTGGATATGGCAGATTGACTTTAAATTCAACATTCTCATCCAAGGCTAAATGCTTAGCTAAGTCTTTCATGTCTTTTACACGTAACTCATCTTCAGAATTTCGACAAGAACCAATGAAAACTAATTGAATCTATAAAATATACACGAAAATATATAAATAACAATTAAAATATACAGGGTGTAACAATGACGTATTCCATGCATTTAAGAGGTTTTAGAGGGAATGATTCTAAGACGATTTTTCATTTACTTTTTAATTTAATGCTTAATTTTCAATAAATTAAACGATAAAACTACTATTAGACAGAGAAAGTTAGCTGGTTTAAGTGAGACATAGCATCACTCAGTCCTTGTCGAATGAACACTACCTTCATCACTGAATATTATGAAAATTACACTTCGAATCTAAAAGTGATAAATAAGAAATCGTTTTAATATCATTTCCTCTACATCTTTTTAAATTTATGGAATATGTCATTGTTAAGTCCTGTTTAAAACTTTTTTAACTACAGTAAAACTCCTCACGGACACTTCTCTTCAACGGACACCTTTCTTAACGGCCAGTTATAAAATTCATCGACCTTAATAGAATAATAGAAAAAAACATTCTCTACAGCGGACACCTTTCTATAACGGACTGTCACATGGGTCCCGAGATTGTCCGTTGCTGAGAGATTTCACTGTACATATACATGTATATTTTTTGTTTAAATAATTATTATGTATATACTTTTTCCCATATATCTTCATTCACTAAAGATCTTAATTCATATAAAGCTCTTAACATCAATGGATGTCCTTTCTCTGGCCTAAATTGACAAATGGAGATGATTCTTATATTATTATTTTCATCACTTGAAAAAGGAAGTTGAACTAAATGCTGTATATCACACGGTGGATAAATTTTATGAGTTTTTAAGGGACATTTCCAAATAGCATTAATATGATCTTCTGTCCATGAAGAATTAACCATTATTAATTCAGCTGTACTACCCATCAATCCATACAACTGAAAATGTTATAAACTTAAATAAAACATTTTTTTACTTAGTGACTTTATATTAGATTAATTATTTACCATTGCAAATAATTTGTAGTATAATAGTTTTGCAGCAGACAAAAATGGATTTCTAGCAATTACACGACGATTATTATGAGAAATCACTCTTTTATAAACATGCCTAAGCATGTCCGTTGATATTGTCGGATAATGTGTATATGAACCTACTCTACAGCCAGCAATATATTTAAATAATGGGTAGGTAAATGCATAGCCCATGGTATCAATGTAGATATCTGAAAAAAGTATATAATTCAAAATTCTTAACATTTTAATTTAAAAAGGTAATACACTTTATAAATTTTAACCTGGTATTAAATTATTCATAGCTTCTACTCCTAGCCAAATAGATCCTAAACTTTGTCCTAATAATGTAAAATAAGGATACATATTAGCTTCAACATATTTCCTTTTATGTAAATAAATAAATTCAATTGTAGGATCTATATTTATCCCAAAGACTTTTTCCACTCGATTTATAATAGAATTTGGATCAATATCCAAGTCACCAGTATAAATTGCTATATGTATATTAGAATATCTACAAATAAAACATAAATACTTCGATATAAAAATAATCTTTCTAATAAGAACTTATAGCATTAAATAAATTATTTATACATACTTTGTTTGAAGTGCTTTAACCACAGCCCATAGTACTCTTTCACCGCCTCCTCCAGCATTGCAATAAGGATGGAAAATTCCAACAATAGTTTTTTTTTGTTGTAATTTTGCACGTCTCTTTGAGCACAAATTTTTCCAATAGAGTAATAAAATTAAAATGCAAAAAATTATACATATAACCAAAAAAAGTAATGTCATAAGTAATTTTGTAACTGATAGCCTGAAATATATTGCAAACAATTACCAATACATTTTATATTTCAATTTTTACTTTTTCTTATTTAAGTTAATCACTTTTGTTATATATTGGTTTTATATTTCACATGACTTACATTAAAGAATGAAGGAGCATCTTTTTAAACCTTTATTTTTTCATTGATGAAAGTTGAAAATTATCAACAAGAATCTGTTTGAATTATATAAATAATTTTCAGAAATTGCTGCAAGGAATCATTATACATTAATATATTATTAAGTTACATTAAATATTAGAGAAGAAAAACATTCAATATAAATTATTCAAATGAAAGTAATAACATAAATTTTATAATGTAAGCGTTACTATTTTTCAACTATTATAACTAAGGTTCACATATAACTAAAAAATATATACATCAAGATTTAATTTCAGATAGATTATATTTGTTTAAATTATAAAAGAATATATAACATTTTACTATATCTAAATGATACAAAAGTTTATATACTACTTATATTATGATTATTGTAAAATTAGTTGGTATTGTAAATAATCCTTAAAATTCAAGATTAGTTATAAAATAAAATTAATAAAAATTTAATTAAAGGTTTTAATTACTCTGTTCTTCAATTGCTCCAAAACATTATTAAATATTAAAAGAGCAATGTTTATGTTTTTAATATAAATCATTTGGCTCTGTATTATTGAAGGTTATGTATGAATTGTTATATTCTCATATACAGTTTATATGAATAAACTAATATTCAGCCTTGTCAATAATATGTAATTATTCAATTTTAATATACACAAAATATTTTTGAACTTAACATATATTTGTTTAAACGTTTAGAATAATAATATTTCTTTGTACCTATTCTATCTCTTTCTCTCTTTCACTCTTTCACTCTTTCTCTCTTTTTCTCTCTCTCTCTCTCTCTCTCTCTCTCTCTCTCTCTCTCTCTCTCTCTCTCTTTCTTTTCTTCAGTTACACTTTCATTCACTCGTCTCTCTTTACTATATGTATACAAGCCTTCGATCATTATGGTGTCATTATGTTTTGTTGTTTACGATGTGATTCATTTTAGTGTCTTGAACCATTAATACCATGAAAAATTAAAATTTTAGTGCAAATAATCATAAAAGTAGGAGTTTTTTAAAAATAATTGAATAAAACTTAGTATCTTTAAGTCTTCTTTGATACGTTTAATTGTTAAGTGTATTAATGTAACAATCTAACCAAATAAATCGCTTTTAAATAATGTCTAATATTATTCTAAAAGGTATTGTGTGCTGAAATATTCAAAAGTAATATGTCTTATAATATATGTGTATACAATTTTATATTTCTAAATGAAGGTTATAATACTGTAATAATATACGTTATATATTTTTTTGTAAGATTTTTCTTTTGTTAAAATATTCAACACATAATTTTATTTGAAGTATATATATATATAATATTTATATTTGTATTATTATTGAATAATATCATTCAATATTAGAATATACTTAAATTGATTATTATTATAGATATATTAATAATAAAATTATTAATTTTAAAATAATAATTATTAACATTCTCATATTTTGCCTTTTCCATTTATAGAAAAGAATGGAAGCGATCTCTGGGACAGACATTGAAAAGAATAAAAATCCATTAGATTTTATACCAGTAAAAACTAAAGCAGGTATATATTTATATTTTCTTGTCATTAACGTAATATTAAATTTATTTTTAATATATTTACTTTATTCAAAAATTAAATAAAATAATATTCTTTTTAGAAACCAACGAGCTCAATGTAACAAAAAGAAATATATACTCTAGAGGAAAAGTGTAAGTCTATCTAAAATTACTTATTAAAGCATTAAACTTTTTTATTTTTTATAATGTTTCATATAATTTTTTAATAATTAAAATCAAATCTATAAACTATTAAATATCCATTGTGTTAAGATCATAATAAAAAATGTCTTATGACCATAACTAAATTAATAAACTACTAAAATCAATGCCTCAATATTAGGTAGTATTTTTAATATAAAATATGATTTTTAACATTAAAAACCTTTAAATGTTCTGAAGTCTAATATCACCACATAAATCCTAACAAACTATTATCATATTTTAAAACTTCTATTTGTCATTGGTTGATTGACATTAAGGTACTCCTCGTACAATCATAATATTTTATTATAATATATGATAAAGTTTAATTTAAATATTAAAAAAAGGTTATGATCTTTAAATCTTTGTTATTATAATATATATATGTTTTAACAATGAGATATAACCCAACTTTAAGGGATTGTCGAAAAAGAAAAATTGTCTAAGATAATTTTTCATTAGCATTTCTTTCATTTAGAGCTTCATTTTAAAAGTTTCAATGATAACGTTAGTATTAGTTAAACAAAAAATCAATTGAGGTAAGATAACGCTACATTGTCTAACTTTAATTACCTGATTATAAGTAGTTGGCTCTATTCAGCTAATAGTATTTTGTATCATTTAATATCTTGAAAATCAAGTTCTAAATTAAAAACTTGTGAATAAAAAATCAATTTAGAAACATTCCTACAACTTCTTAAAATTTGGCCATATCTCATTATTGTATTGTGTATATAGGGTGCAACATTGACATATTTTATAAAATTAAGGGGTGGTAGAGGGAGTAATTCTAAAACGATTTTTCATTTACCAGCTTTTGATTGGAGGCTTAATTTTCAAGATATTTAATTATAAAGATACTATTAGTTAGACAGAGATTGCTAGATAGTTGAAGTGAGACAGAGTAGTATTATCTCACTTCAACTAATTGACTGTCTCTGTCTAACTTATAGTACCTATATCATTAAATATCTTAAAAATTAAGCGTTAGATCAAAAAGTAGTTACTGAAAAATTGCTTTAGAATCGTTCCCTCTACAACCCCTTAAAATTTCAAAGGAGATCATTGTTACATCCTGTATATTCTAAAATATTAAATAAAAATTATTAAATTTATTCATCAAAAAAGGAGGAAGAACTTAATAATATGAAAACATATATCTTTACATATTTAACGTAAATTAAAGGAAAGCAAAATTCAGAAGTTCTTATTTACCTACCACATTTACTTGATCTCATATCTTCAGATTATCATTCACTTAAATCCTCGTAAAAATCATTTGATAATATAGACTCTGATTCTCCAAGGCATTTATCAAAGTTTTATATACTAAAGTTGATAAAAATATCTGTTGAGATTAAAATTATAAAATAATGAAGGTGTGAGAAGAACATGGTATAATGATAAATTACATGATATTATATAATATAAAATTAAATTTTTAATGCACAAATTTAATGTAAAAAAGTATAGCAAATTTCACTATCTCCATAAGAATGCAATTTTTCTATCAAAATATAGAATTTAGATTAAAAAGATTCCATTTATAAATTCACATCCGCCTGTTCACAAATATGTTTGTTAAGTAAAACAGGTAATTTTGGTATCACACTCCAAGGTTCTGCAATTTTTTCGAACCTGATAAGCTACGATAATTTTCCGTTAGTCTTTAATGTTTCTTTCAACATTTCACAGTCGTTATGAAGCTCTTACAAAAAAAACGATTATCAATCTAAATCCAAAAAAGTATATACATAAATTTATCATTAAATCTTAAAAAAATGAACTATAAATAACGTTTTACAACAAAAATATTAAGTTTTAAGTGTTTTTCTCCTTATATGTAATTGATTAGAATTGTAAAATATGTTACAACTTAAATTCCTTAAATGCATATAGATAGAAATCGTTTTTATTTCCTGGTTGGTCTTAATCGATGCGCACAATCGAAGAACGTTTAGCAAACAGTAAAACGATGTATCAACAGGTGTATGCCTTCTCTGACAGTATAACTTTGAAAGTGTCGCATTGTACATCGTTCAGATTACAATTACATTTTAGTCAAATAAATTTTCACGTTGTACTAAATTTATGCACATATAATAAACCATAATACATATACACGCAAATACACATCCACTTTACAGAGAATTAATTAAAATAATACAATTTCTTAGATTATAAGCTTGTATAAAAAATTTTAATTTTCACGCTTTCTTCTCAATTCATACATGATCATAGAAGGATATGAAATATAAATTAATTTATAAAGAAACTGTGAAGTGAGAGTAGAATGTTAAATTTACGCAAAGTTTGGAAATACAATTTATTGCTTAACAAATCAATATGGTAAGTATTCCACGTGAACAATTTTAAAAAAATATTAATATAACGCTGTAACGACAAAATTTCTAAATCTCTATAACAACTTATTCATATATTCTAAAAATAAATATTATTATCTTACGCATTATAAATATGTACACACACGCATACAATTAAGTAATCATTGTGAATAATTCGCAAAAACTTCCTTTTACATTTATAAATAATTTATTATAAACAGATTTAGTATGCGATAAGATAATTCGTGTATTTGAATGTGATTTATATCGATTTCTCATGTCATTTTTTTAAATAGGAAAGTAATACTATTTCTTTGTCGTTTTCTTTCATGAAAAATAGTAAAAATTTTAAATACGTAATTTATATCTCAAAGTATTGGTAAATGAGAATTGTTAAAAATTTTTTTAGAAGGAAGTTAACCCACTTGTCGAAATAATTATTGTTTAAAATCAAAACATATATTTAGGATTAAATTTACATGAATTCTTTATATGAATTTCAGCAATTATTTAAATTATATTATATTTAAATTAATGTTCTTCGTTCATATAAAACTGTTTACTTTCTATTATTTTATTTTTTGGATCTTAATATACATATTTTTTCATTATTTTCAAGTATTAAGTTAATTTCTTTTTGTAAAACCTCTAAATATTATACCGATTATATTTTATCGTATAATAATATTAAATTGTAGTAGTAAAGTAATAAAAATATTATACAACAAATTTTGCTTTAATGTTCTTTTTTTTTATATTTTTTTGTTAATAATTGCGTTTATAAAAAAATTAAATTGTTGCAAAATTGCCGCACTTCTTTTAAGAAGTTACTCTTATGCACGTGTTGGTTGGAAAATTCCTATTCCACTTTTTGATCTGAAGATTAGTTTTCGAGATATCCCATAATTAATATAATATTAGATAAACAGAGATGGTTAGATAGTTGAAATGAAATACCACTACTCTATCTTTTGTCTGTCTCTACCTAAGTAATTATATATTTATTACTAAATATATCATAAACCTTAAGCTTCTCTTATCGGAAAATGATAAAAGGCTTTTCCACCTGGCTTACACTCGGGAGAAACCTCTTTAAAGTGCGGTCGTTTTGCAACACCCTGTATATAGGGTGATTCAGCTCTCTATACCTTAATTTTAACCCCTTATAAATCCGGCAAATCTGAATCGAAAAATCCTGAGCCATTTTTTCCTAAAATGAATAATAACAGTGTTATTAATTGTTAAACATTTTTGTGTTGCAACAATGACGACGAATATTGGAGCTATAGACACCTCGCTACAAGGTAACAATGAAAGGTGGGCGGAGCTTGCCTTCTCTTTTATCCACGAGTAATTTGACGTCTGTTAGTGACTAGAGTAAATAATTTCCTGCCGTATTTAAAGCCATCAAAGATTACCGCTTTACCGAAGAAAAACTCTTATTTACTCTGCTCACAAATAAGCGTCAAATTGCTCGTGGGTAAAAAGGAAGGCAAGCTCCGCCCACCCTCTCACTCTTGCTAGCTGGATGTCCACTGCTCCAATACTCGCCATCATTAATCCAAACATCAAATTTTTTAAATGTTTATAACTCTGTTATTATTCATTTTAGCCAAAAATGGTATGGGACTTTTTGATTCAGAATGACCAGATTTATAATGAGTTAAAATTAAGATATAGGGTGCTGAATCACCCTGTATAAGAAATTCTCGTAAAGTTTTTAAAATCAACAAAAATCATATAATTAATCATAGGAAAATTCATATTGAATCAAGGTCACGAAAATCATACAAAAACAAATTTTAGCTTATATGCTTTTATTAAAGGAAATACTTAAATAACTGATTATTATTATGTTTTTTTATTTTTCGACAATTTTACATATCTTTCTCTATGCAAAATATACAAAATAATTGTAATTGCAGCAAATATCTTATTTTTTTCAAGATTAATCAAATTAAAAGATAATAAGATTATATTTTTTAACTAATAAATAAAACCATGATATACAGGGTATTACAAAACAGCCGCATTTTTTTAAACGGGGCGATTCCTGACGGTATTGTAAGAACATTTTTCTCTTGGCATTATTTGATTTGAAGCTTTATTTTAAAGATATTCTACGATGAAGATGCCATTTGTTAAACAGAGACACTCTGATAGTTGAAGCGAAGTAGTTCCACTCTATCTTACTTCAATATTTATCATAGAATATCTTAAAATAAAGGTGCAAATCAAAATATGCCAAGAGGAGAAAGTTCTTAGAATACCGTGAGGAATCACCTCGTTTAAGAAAGTACGATTCTTTTGTAACTCCCTGTATATTATTTTTTTAATAAAGTCTCTATACATGAGATATCACAATCTTATTAAAAATTTTGATTATATGTTTTTTCAATAATTAATTTTTTCTTTTAATTATATTTTAAATTATGCAGGATATACTGAAAAAAATCCACTCCCGGTAAAAGGGTGATTCCTGTGACTAAATTAAGTTGAAAAATCCGGAGCCGCATTTTGATTGGTGTCTTAGTTTTTGACATATTCAATGGTAAAAATACCGTTAGTTAGAGAGAGAGAGAGAGAGAGAGAGAGAGAGAGATAGGCACATGGTTAGTGAGACAGACAAACGACAGAGATGTGTTATCTCTGTCTGTCTGGCTCTGTCTAACTAATAGTATTATTATTATTATTGAATATCTCAAAAACTAAATTCTGGATCGAAAAAGGGTAAAGCATTTTTCGACTCGGCTTACCCTCGGAAGGAACGCCCTACGTTTGTATAAATTTATTCTTCATGTGTCTTAAAAAAATATATAAACAGATGAATTATTAATTAATATCGTTAACATAACTGGTATTTAAAAAAGTTTTAAAATCTAAAACATTTAATCGTTAAGATAATTGGCGAGTGATGCCAAGTCATGTATAAATTGCATCATAAACATCAAGAAATATTTCATCCTAAAGTGGAGGCTCATTTAAAGAGAAATATCTTGTAAAATTTGTTCTAAATCCCACATAATCACTCATTTTTAAATTAATGAATGAGCCATATGCCGAAGTAATTGCCACAGTCGTGCTAATTACCATAAATTAAATATTTGTAGAAACAAATAATGTATTATTAACTGGTCTAACTCTTTGTACAGTACGCGACAAATTATCTAGCACATGGTTCATTCATTAACATAAAAATTCCTCTGTCTTGATAGTTATATAGAAACGGGAAAAATGTTAATAAGGTTTTCCTTGCGAAGTCAAATATTTTCTTTTATTGTTGTACATCTGTATAGCCCTGGCACTTAGTGAATGTATAATTATTATATTTCGATTCATTAAATAAAGCACGACGCGATTTCTCACAAAACTAAGTTTTTTTTTCTTATCCATAAAATACCGTACACATACGAAATGTATATTAGTATCTGATGTGTATCATGAAATTCTTGATAATATAAATGTCAATATTCTGTTTTAATTATCCGATAGAGTGTGTATAATATGGTAAGATTAAATTCTAAATTTGAGCATAAATCTAATATTTATATGTATGCAAAGGATGCAGGGGAAGGGATTTAAGAACTATTTTTTATTTACCATTTTTTGGTCTGAGCTTAGTTTTAAGGATATTTAACAATAAAAATACCATTATCAAAAGACAGAGACAGTCAGCTAGTTGAAATGAGATAATATCACTCTTTCTTACTTTAAACAACTGACTGACTCTGTCTAAATAGCAGCTTCTTTGTCATTGAATATTTTTTTTTTTTTTTTTTTGGACACTAAGCTTCAAATCAAAAAATGTTAAATAAAAAAATTGTCTTAGAATCACCCCTTCTACAATCTCTTAAAATTTTAAAAGGTATCATTGTTACACCCCGTATATATACATATACAGTGATTATTTTATAATTCTATGAAAATATAAACTATTCATTTGCATATAATAAAGAATGTTGTTATCTTTGAATTTTTTTATTAACAAAATTTGATATAGAACAAAAAATTAAATTAATAGTTTTAAACTAATTCGATTATATATATAAAGAACATCTGTGGGAATAAGATTTACTTTTTTTTTGAAAATAAAGAAAGCAGTTTAGTTACAGAGTGATCAAGTAGGTCCACGCAGGTAGAATTTTTCTCTTATTTCTTTAGTTATTTTTAGTTTCTTTAACACCTAAAACAGGCATAAAAAAAATTTAATTGGAACTGTCGACTTGAGACTTGGAAATTTTTCCGGTTGAAATTGGAACGCGCCTTTCTCTCAAGAACGTTGTATACTACAGCTATATCGTTTCTCTGTTCATACATATACCAAAATGCTAGTTACTTTCGCTAGAATATGAGAACAGTTAGCATGATTTAGTTTCAAATGTAGTGTCGTACAGCTTAAATCGAAATCGTATATTTACGCAAGTCAAAAATACAGGAAAAATGTATTTGTATCATTATTGAATAGCAGCGGATACTTTTTTAATAACGCGAAGATTTGCCTTTCGTATAATTGTAAATTAATTAAGAATTGTGATTACTTCTCAGCGATTTATCTTTTCAATAGTGATAAACGATTAACAATATTTTTAGTAATGATAATAAAGTATAATCAAATGGATAATAAATTAAAATCATCTTTTAACTTGACGGACAACTTGTTCTAACAATCAAATATATAAATTCCATTTCAATTACTATAACAATGGAAGAAATAATAAAACTTTTAGGGTCAGTGTGTTTATTTAAATATATTATGACATTATATACAGAGTGGAGGGGAGGGGAAGCATGTAAGTTTCCGGCCAGTATAATTTTATTTTTAAAAATACACGTATAAAAATCAAGCTTTTTTATATATAAATATTTTTATAAACATAAGTAAAGTATTTGTTAACTGTACTATTCACTATCAATTATATCACCCTTACTCGATAAATTAATTGCAATTTTGTTCAATTTCATTTTCGCGTTAAATAGACCGAAAAACGATAAAGTCGGAAATTAGGCCGGAAACTTTTGCGTGCCCACTGTACATTAATATTTAAAATTATATTTCTAATCCGTGTTTTAAGTATTTTCAGGTATAAAAAGAGAAGGAGGGGGTCACGAGAAATATATTCAAAACAAAAAATTTGTTTATAAAATACCATGCATCGTTAAAAAATAAAAATCGAAAATACGAATTTATTTGCATAACAAAAAATGAGATATTGTTTAACATGTTTAATCTCTCTACACACACTCGAATGTGTCTCGAGGAGATACACATATTTTGTTTATTTATGCGTATTGAACACCGAAGTCTATTAAGGAAATAAAATCAAATCATTTGTGAAGAAACTGGAGGCCGAAAGTATTTTCAGATATAAAAAGAGAATGAGGGGGTCACGAGAAATGTATTCAAAACAAAAAATTTGTTTATAAAATACCATGCATCGTTAAAAAATAAAAATCGAAAATACGAATTTATTTGCATTACAAAAACTGAGATATTGTTTAACATATTCAATCTCCCTACACACACTCGAATGTGTCTCGAGGAGATACACATATTTTGTTTATTTATGCGTATTGAACACCGAAGTCTATATTAAAGAAATAAAATAAAATAATTTTTGAAGAAGCTGGAGGCCGAAAGTGTGCCGTGGGCAAAACTTTACGCGTATCGATCGTGCGCACCACGATGGCAAGTAGATCCTCGATTACCTAGGTTATCAGTCGTTCACTGATACGAATTCAAGCTGAATATCCACGTTTCCGTGTGTTATCGTCATTCAACCACAAATATCACAGGCAGTTTATTTCATTACTTTTAGATTTCATTTTCGCAGAATCATCCTGATTATCTCTAACTCCGACAATCGCGAAAAATATTGAAATATTTACATATGCATACGCATAGTTTACTCGCAAACATTTTTTATCTTTTTTTTTCAATCAAAGTTCTATTTACCTATATAGCGGGAGAAATGAATTTTGAAAGCTGCGCTACTGTAAAACTTTTTATGTATCGATAGATCGTTTTTCTTATCGGCTAGAATAAGGATCAGCTGTAAAGATACGGGATTTTAACAACTTGATAATGATGAGTCGATAAGACCTTAGTTTCAAAACTTATTTTCCGAGAGGCGTATAACTATATTCTTCTCATCGAGCATTTTATACTTATATAAAAGAGTTATTGTAATAGAGCATACGCTGGAAGACGGCAAATATTTTCCTTCTAATTTATCGCTCTTGTAATTTAATTTTTGTATGCATGCGTGTGCGTGTGCGTGTGCGTGTGTGTGTGTGTGTGTGTGTGTGTGTGTGTGTGTGTGTATGAGAATTCCAAAATCATTCGTGCGTTAAGGATAATCGCGTCTCGTTACGTATGAGAAATACTATCAGATGAATTAGAAAATCATTAGAAAATGAAGAAGAAAGAGGAAGCGAGGCCTCTTATTAGAAAAAATTATGGGGCGATGGACGTTATTTGGTAAGCTTTTTACTATATATTGTCCTTCCTTGGTTTTCGCTTAAATAAAAATATTAAAACACCGATGATAGTGTTTTATCTAGAAGTTTAGAGATAATGGTATGTTCGAACAAACAGTTAATAATATTGCCTATTACGATACACCACTGACTTTATACCACATCGTGCAAAATTATAAAATTATTTTTTAATGAAAATTATGATCAGATATCCAAGGAATTAAGATTACCTTTTCAAAAATACGAGTAATTTCTGATCTCGCGAAAATATCTTTTTTTCTCTCTCTCTTTGTATATCATACAATATATTTGAAGTTATTTAAGAATTTGTGCACTTTGAAAAAATATACTCTTGAGGTCAAAGCAAACAGACTCTTTTGACACTTTTTTTATCCGGGCTTAATTTTCGAGGTATTTAATAAGGAGGCAGTGTGTTGGTTAGACAATGACAGTAAAATGGTAGAGGGAGATGACACCGCTCCATCTCGCTTCAAGTATTCCACTGTCGTCGTCTGATCAATATTGCTTTTATTATGAAATATTTCGAAAATTGAGCTTCAAATTGAAGTGGGGCAAAACGGTTTTCTATTAAATTAGTTTCAGAAGCAATCCTCTTTATCTCTCAAGTATGCGTGATGGCTTTAGATATCGCATTATGCATTGTTTAAAAAAACTAAAGATGACTTTAGTCATCGGCGAGTCGAATAGTTTTGTAATGCGAGGCACGAGTTCAATAGCATTTTATAAACTTTAACGTATTGCCAACACATTTATCAGAGTAGCAAAGTATGTCATTTTGACGGCGTATTCATTGTAAAAGCGTCAAATTGACGTACTCTTACTATCGGCGAGTAAGTATGCAGGATGTGCACTTGTAAATAAATGATACGCAGAAAAATTTGAATTATTACCGAGAAGGTGAATCTTAAATGATTTTTTAATTGTGAATTTTCGATTTGAGACTCTCTTTTCAAGATATTTAGAAGAAGACACTGAAACTTGAGAATAAAACTCTAAATGGAAGAATGACAAAATAAAATCTGTTTAGTTTGGCGCTAGGAATCCAATTTTCAATGAAAATATTATTAAAAATTATTAAAAGTAACAATAATACCGACAATTATTTTGTATACAATTAATATTTGAATATTTCCAAAGAAAAAAAAAAGGAAGAAAGAGACAACGAGAAAATATTGCTTATAATTTATGTCGTATTTATTATGACTCGTGTTTCAACAAAAACTATGAAAATAATAAAGTTTTATTAATAGAAAAACTTAAAAATACGTACATAAAATAGCATGCCAAAAGTAAGGCAAGATAATAATATATTTAATGACTTTTGTTTTCTTTTTTTAAGAAACTATTGCTTTTACATGAAAAATTAGCTTTGATTTGAGAAATTGTTTGTTTATCCAAATCAAAAATAAAATACAGATTTCAATAAAGTCACCTTTATAATTTTTATAATTTCACAGCCAAAAATCTTGTATCGTTTTAAATAATTTGAAATTAATTATTATCCAGAAAAAGCAATTCCTTAATGGAGGGTACTTTCTCTTTAGACATTATAAATAACTCAATTTTTTCACTACTAGTATGTTTTAATCTTTACGGATTTTTGTTATGTTTAATTATATGCTTCTTTTAATTCTTTTTAATTTCATTAAATTTCCTAATATATTTTTGAATTATATATTATAATTTTCTCTAATATGCTATAACATTTTTTAATTAATTTGTTTTCCTCAGTTTTTTTGTCATTAGCCTACGGTTATTATAAAATAAAGCATGCGTACGTCACAGTAGAAATGAATTGGCAACTCCAAAGCACCGGTACCAAGGTGTTTTAGAATTGTTTTTAATATTTATTAATTTTTAATCATTCATAAATTACTAATAATTTATTAATGTTTCAAAGTGTAATAGTATATTAAAAAGTTTGTTTTTAATAACCCCAAACTAAGCAATTGTTATCTTAATTAAAATGATAGAGCTCTTGAGCTCATAATATTAAGTAATGACTTTTCCTTGGCAATTTGAAACTGAGATATCGTGGAAGGTCCTTTTATTCATGTTTATTATACAACACGACATAATTCACTTCAACACATTCAAGCATGTATGTTAACTTGCACTAATTTAGTTGTAGCAATTTTATATAAATACACCTTATTAAGAAAGACACTATTATTTCACAGCAATAAGTATTAGTAAAATTTTAAAAATATGATAAAATTAAAAATAAAATAAAATTCTTAATCATTCAATAAAAATATTCTACTATGTAAATTAAAAAACTGAAAATAAATAACAAGTATTGTAAAAATATTTACAATATATTTAATGCTAATGAAAAAAATCTTGAAAAAAAAAAACGGACGGAATTTAACGATGAAAAATAGATCACTACAGATCATTTCTATTTGACCAAGAAATTCGTAAAATTGTTTATTTCGTAAGAACAGATAAAATAAATATATACCTAATTTGTTAAATATATCTACAAGAGCACTTTTTTACCGAAAGCGATTAAGAAAGATCTAATTTTATAAAATCTGATTAAGAGTAATTTAATAAAAGCAATATATATAGAAAGGTATAAACTTAAATTGCCCTATATGTACCATTACATTATCTTATATTGCATAACACATTGTGTGTCTTTTGTCATTTTTATCTACATTCAAAAACTATCAAGATATTTGATATAAGTTTATAAATTTTATACTTTAGCGTGTATTTTTGATTTTTTTTTTTTTCCAACAGGGATGGCGATGGTGACGACGATGAGGAATTTGAAAAAACCACATATCTGGTTAAAGTACCACGATCCCGAAACAACGATGATTCCACGAACAATACAGCCACGATTAGAATTGAAATTAATGGAATGAAATGTCAAAGATGCGTAAACAACATTGAAAAAACTATTGGTACTCGAGCCGGTATAGTTCATATCAGAGTGGATCTCGATGAAAAGGCTGGATACGTAGAGTATAAAATGAACGAGACAAATCCTTCAGAGGTGGTACAAGCAATCACTGATATGGGTTTTAAAACTTCCTTGGATGAAACGTACAATGATAAGACTGAGGATTCTGTTCTTCCCATAAAACCTATTAGTAGCACGTGTAGTATACACATTGATGGAATGAAATGTATGTCGTGTGTTAAGAAAATTACTGGTAAGGACGTTAAATAATCACAAAGTTTCTAAATTGCCAATAATCAATTTCTCTTTTTTCTTATATTTTATGATGCACGTGTACTTTATTGATTTATGGCCTGTCCTTTAACGATAAAAAAAATGAACCAAAAATCTTTAAAGTAATATAAATATAAAATAGAATAGCATTATATTCATACATTTTATTTATTTTCTATTAGGTACCTTATCGGAAAAACCAGGTATAAAAGAAGTAAATGTAAATTTAGAAGCGAAAGAAGCTAAAGTTTGCTATAGTGACAGTGACATTACACCGGACACAATAGCAACTTACATTCAAGAACTGGGATTCAAAAATTTTATTAAAGAAATTAATGGTCAGGCAATAACAGACACGATAAAAGAATCAGACACACAAGTATTAGATAAAAGAATTACCTCTAGTTCCATCATTGAAATAAATGGTTCTGGTGATGTAAAGGACCAAAAACAACTAAGAAAGTGCTTTTTACATGTAACGGTACGTAATATAAACAGCATAAGTATTAATTTAAATAATTCCAATAATAAATGTACATATTCAGCTTACTATTAAAATAGTTTATTTTATGTTACACAGGGTATGACTTGTGCATCTTGTGTCACTGCAATTGAAAAACATTGTAAAAAGCTGTATGGCGTTCATAGTGTTTTAGTTGCCTTAATGGCTGCTAAAGCAGAAGTCACATACGATCCGAATGAAATAAATTCCATTGATATTGCTTCCAGTATATCAGATCTCGGTTTTCCTGCTACTTTGATCGAAGAGCCAGGAACAGGTGAAGGAGAAGTTGAATTAAAAGTAAAATTTATCTTTAATCATCGTATTAAGTTGATTATAAGATAAATATGTTTCTCATTTTAACGATTAATTTCAATAGATTATAGGTATGACTTGTGCCTCTTGCGTAAATAAAATAGAATCAAATGTTAAAAAACTACCTGGAATTCATCATGCTGCAGTATCACTTGCCATTCAGCGTGGCAAATTCAAATATGACTCAGAAAAAATTGGTATCAGAGATATCGTTGATACCATTAATAAATTAGGTTTTACAGCTAATTTAATAAATAACAAAGACAAAGAAAATAGAGATTACTTAGAGCATAAAGAAGAAATTAAAAAGTGGAAAATAGCTTTCTTAATATCATTAATTTTTGGAGTTCCATGTATGATAGCTATGACTTATTTTATGTTAGTTATGTCTACCGGTAATAAAACACATGAAGATATGTGCTGCATTGTACCAGGTCTTTCTTGGGAAAATTTAATAATGTTTATTTTTTCCACACCAGTCTTGGTAATTAAATTAAAATTTTAATATGATATGTTAATGTAAAAACTAACGCGTACTAATACTCATTTTTTATTTGTTTATATATAGTTTTTTGGGGGTTGGCATTTCTTTGTACAGGCATACAAAGCTCTTAAACATCGTACAACAAATATGGATGTTTTAATATCTATGACTGCTATAATATCCTATATTTATTCAATCAGTGTACTTATCACTGCTATGATAATGCAGGAAAATGTTAGTCCACAAACATTTTTTGATACACCGCCTATGTTATTAGTTTTCATTAGTTTAGGAAGATGGCTAGAACACGTGGCAAAGGTAATTAATTAACTAAATTAATTAACTCATTAAAAAATTGATCCTCGCATTAATCAAGAATTTTAATTTATAAAAATATAATAAGATCGATAAAATTTAATTTAAAATTTAAAACTTTCAATTAAAATTGCATATTTCGTTATAAAATATTAATTTACCATTTTTGTTATAAATATGATTTCACTTCAATTCTACTTAATTATACGCATATATTATATTTTACAGGGAAAAACATCCGAAGCTTTATCTAAATTACTTTCCCTGAAAGCAACAGATGCTGTTCTTGTTACATTAGGAAACAATAAAGAGATACTCTCAGAGCGTTCAATTAGCGTCGATTTGGTAAAACGAGGTGATATATTAAAAATTGTGCCTGGAGCTAAGGTACCTGTCGATGGTAGAGTCATGTCGGGACAGTCAATGTGCGATGAAAGTTTAATAACTGGAGAGAGCATGCCTGTCCTTAAGAAGAAAGGTTCTGTTGTCATCGGTGGTTCAATCAATCAAAATGGTTTATTGATAATTATCGCCACACATACGGGAGAACACACTACATTAGCACAAATTGTTCGACTCGTTGAAGAAGCACAAACGAGTAAAGCTCCTATACAACATCTAGCGGACAGTATAGCGGGTTATTTTATCCCAATTGTTATTATAGTTTCAATTTTAACTCTTATTACTTGGATAATTGTGGGCTACATAGATATCAACAATCTACCTATATCGCATAATGGTCATATATCAAAACATGGAATAAGTCGAGAAGAAATTATTTTACAATATGCATTTAGATGTGCTCTTTCAGTACTAGCAATTGCATGTCCATGTGCATTAGGGTTAGCTACACCTACAGCGGTCATGGTTGGCACTGGAGTAGGAGCGTTAAATGGAATATTAATAAAAGGTGCAGAGCCCCTAGAAAATGCTCATAAAGTAAAATGTATCGTTTTTGATAAAACTGGAACCTTAACCCATGGCGTACCAACTGTAACTAGAATCTGTATGTTCGTGGATGAAAGAATTTGTTCAATTACTAAATTGTTAATTATAGTAAAAGCTGCAGAAATTAATAGTGAACACCCTATTGCTTCAGGTAAGGATCTTGATAAATTTTATTGGGTTTCTTGAAGCACGTTATCAACATATTGAAATGTTATTATTTATTTTAGCGATAATTCGATACGTAAAGGAAACTATTACTTCAGAATCTAATGCTACGTGCACCAATTTTCAATCAGTAGCTGGATGTGGTCTTAAGTGTAAAGTAACTCACTTAAATACAGCCATGTCTGAAGCTATTAAAAGTGAAAAAATAAAAAATTATATAAATCAAGGAAAACAATCACATAACGGACTATTGACTTTAAACGATGTACCCATAGATATTATAGAAATTTTAGGCTCAACGCAAGGTAAACAAAATTTGGACTTGGAAGAACTCTTAGTACCAAACACCAATGGTGATCAAGCTTCTAACATTGATGTGTACGAAGTTTGCATTGGTAATAGAGAGTGGATGCGAAGAAATGCTATAAGCATACCACAAGAAGTTGATACAAAAATGGTAAATGAAGAAGAATTAGGCCGTACAGCGGTTCTAGTGGCAATAAATCATATTTTAGTTGCCATGATTAGCGTTGCTGATACAGTGAAGCCTGAAGCACACCTTGCCATTTACACATTAAAAAAAATGGGTTTGGAAGTTATCCTATTAACAGGTGATAATAGAAAAACAGCTGCATCTATTGCTCGCCAGGTATAGTGACTCACCGATAGAAAATAAAATGTAAAAATAGTATTGGTAAGATTTTTATATTTCATTCATATATTTCAATCGTATTTATGTTCAATAGGTTGGTATAACTAAAGTTTTCGCTGAAGTTCTACCATCTCACAAAGTTGCAAAGATTCAGCGGCTTCAAGAGCAAGGTTTAAGAATAGCAATGGTAGGAGATGGCGTGAATGATAGTCCTGCTCTTGCTCAGTCTGATGTTGGAATTGCTATTGCTTCAGGCACTGATGTTGCCGTAGAAGCTGCTGATGTTGTCTTGATGAGAGTTAGTAATAATAATAATTTTACTCTATTACACAAATAGATTAAATATAAGTAATAAAAATATGATTTATGTTTTTTTCAGAATGATCTATTAGACGTCATTGCTTGCTTATGTTTATCCAAAAAAACTGTTCGCAGAATCAGACTTAATTTTTTGTTTGCTAGTATTTATAATTTATTGGGAATACCAATTGCGGCAGGAGTATTCACTTCTTTTGGTTTCTTCTTACAACCTTGGATGTCATCAGCAGCCATGGCACTTAGCTCTGTTTCTGTCGTTGGAAGTTCTTTAATGTTAAAACTGTAAGTAGCATTTATTATGTACAAATATAAATAAATAATTAAAATTTAGTTCAATTATGCAATTTAAAAGAAAATTAACTTTCCTTTTATGTATTTTTAATTTTTATTCAAATAGTTTCCGTAAACCTACGAGAGCAACTTTAGAAACATCCGAATACATTGCATCTGTGCGTAAACAATCTACTGAATTAGACACAATATCTCTTCATCGAGGATTAGAGGAATCAAATGTTTTACAAAACCAACAAACTTACTCTTCTTCTACTTTATCCAGGTATGATCGTACATGTACTAATACTACGAATTTAATGCTACATTGTGAAAACACTAACGCTTAATTAACTCAGTGAGAATTATATATATTTTTTTAACATAATTTTCTTATGTTATTCATATAAGCAATACTAACATTTTCTAGTTTCTTTTGGTTATTTTGGTCTTTCTATAGTTTCTTTTCAATTAAATGAAAACAGCACATATTAAACATAAATAGTAGCAGTTTCAAATTAACTTCTCCATGTATTTGTTACATAATTGTTATTTGTATTCTAAAGTATTAATATATTAAAATGTTATGTAAAATATAATTTTTCTATGTATATAACTTCTCTCTCTCTCTCTTATCTTCATTCGTTGATATAAATAATTACTCTAATGATTTAATCACTTTATTATAACAAATATATTTATAGGAAAATAATTTCACTAAATTCACGCACACATATTAATTATCAACCCTTCTTATTCGATATTCTATTCTTTATAACGCATTTCATTTAAAGGAGTTGATTTTTTTTGAAAAGCTAAACTCTCTTATAATTAAACAAAATTTATTGCCACTTTTTAATTTGTAACTTCAATACAAATTTTTATCTAGCTAACATCATCATATCAATTTTTATACAATTTGTAATGATAAAAGTGATAGTATTGTAATGTGATGTCACTGCCTTAGTTTCTTAAACAAAAACATTATTTTATCGTGTTATTTACAATCTGTAAGAAATATTTTATATGGAAAAATGAAAATGAAAATTTGAAGATGGTATAGACCGTAATTAACTGAATTTAGAAAAAGGCTCAGAAATAATGTTTAAAGAGAAATGTGTTATTAATGGAATACTCTGTATATAATTAAAAAAGAAGACTGACAATAAAAATGTAAAAAACAATTAATTTTTAATAATTAATTTGTTTATGAATATATTTCTTAATATAAATATTTCATAATATAAAAGTAATAGGCAATTTAATTACATTTATTACAAATAAATATATTACCACATATGTATATAAATAACTATATGTGCTGTTAATTAACATTGTAATTACTTTTCTCAATTAAAATATACTGATAATAAAAATCACTCTGTGTTCATATGATATCATTTTTATATAAATGAATAGCATATACTAATATAATTTAATGTGTCATAAAACTTTAATTTTTAAGTAATTTTTTAATTTCTTTTATTTTATATATGAGCATGCATATAAATTACCATTACCATTAGCATGGGTTTACTCGGTGTGTATACTTCTTTTTATTAATTTTGCTTCTCTACTTCTAATTAATAATATAATAATTTTGTTAATTAATATGTATTCTTTATTATTTAATACTAGAACTTAAAAAATTAATAATTTTAATTGGTTTTAAATATAACTTCTTACTTTTTTACAAGTTTCAAAGACCAATGTAAACTAAAATAATAACAAAGTTTTTGGTTATTCTAGTATTAAATAAATATTCTATTTAATTAATTAATTAACTAAATCATAAGTGCATAAATTAACACCTTTCTAGCATATATTTATTTATTGCTTGTAAATAAAATTTTATTTAATATTTTTGCTGTAGTACTTTATTTTGATAACAAAATATTAACCCTCATTTCTATAATTAATTTGTTGTATAAATTCAGTAGTAATTTTTAACAACAAATATTATGTATTATGAATTCCTCTTTATTACCTTCTTAATTCACAGATTATTTGGCAGATCAAAGGATGAAGTGGAGGGTCATCTACTTGGAGAAGAAATAGAGGACATTGATTTAACAATTGATTTTTCAGATTACAAAAAAGGAACAAAAAATATGAATTTGACAAGCGTATAGCACGTGATAAGAAAAATCTATGTTTTCAATTTATATATGCTATACGGTTAGTATAGGAATATATTTTGAATTATTCTTTATACTAGCCTCATATTTTATATATTTTTAAATTAAATATAATTTGATTTAAAGTATGTTAATGTTTAACAGAAATAAGAAATACTTTTTATTATTCACAATCTGCCATAAATTTTAAACTTTAACGCGATTTTAATTTATAAAAAATATTTTTATATACAAAAACATATACAATAGTTTTGTAAAAATTTACCAATCAATTAATGTTGTTATATACTGCAATTATATATAAAAATATTATTCTTTCTCTTTTATAAATTATTTATACATGCATTAACATATATATATATATATCAATAAAAAAATTGTAGCTAGCTACAATTTACTACACTTTAAAATAAATGCACTTGCCCAAATGTAAAACATAATTGTACTTAATTTTTAAGTGCTTTTTAAAACTTAAGATTGTTTTAACATAACACAAAATTATATTATCATAAATTTATACAACTGTAATAATTGTATTATATTAATTTTTTACTTATTACAAAGTTTCAATTGTCCATTACTCTAGCTTAATTTTTATGTAGAAATTTTCTTATTTTTTTATTTTTTATATAAGTAAAACAATATTATTAATTATTAATATATATACATACATAGTATTTATATAATATATTAAGAAAAACAATAATATAAAAAATATAAATATATAATTTATTACTGATTCACAATTTCTCTATAATACCTGTACAAATATATCGGTTTTAATTATCACTTGGATTTTTAGAACTTCACAATTATTTATAACAACTTAAACATATTGTATAATCTTGCTCTTCATACCTAAACCAAATATTTTTAATCAAAGATCAGTTCTCGTAATTTAATAAATTTAATAATGTTTAGGTAAAGATTATCTATAAAGTAGACAATCAAATAATACTTACATTGGTAAACAACAATTTTGACAAAAAGTTTCGCTGCACTTCTTACACTGCATTGAACAATAGGAACATAAAATCTGATCACAATAGTAACATTTGTTCTTAACACTACTATCAATTAAACAACAGGAAGCACAAACGTCAATTTTTAAATTCTATAAATATAAAGAAAGTATCAGCACATTTATAAATCGTTCTTAAATAATCATACTTACATCTTTCGTTTTATTAGCTGCTCCTAATCCAAGTTTATTGTTTAATGTCATTTGTTTAAAACGAGGTGCCGATTGGACTAAAATAGAATCCTTCTTTTGAGATACCTCAAAAGTATCCAAATATCCTAGAATATTCATTTTCTGCGAAAATGCCCTTGACCCTTCTTGAAGTAAATTTAAAGTTTTATCTATAAAATGTGTATGATCAAAAGTTTATTATATAAAAATACAAACACACACGCAAAGTTTTTATAAAAACATAACCTCTTACTATATACACTTGCCATACGTTCATCCTTACAAACACCATTATTCACATGTTTCTCTTCGACATGAATTTTAAATTGAGGCAGTAAATTAGAATCAAAAGGACAAGGACGCTTTGGCATTATTAATATGTTCGATAAAAATCATAAAATCAAAATACTTTGTAAATTCTCTTCAGCTTTACTGCGGTACTCGAGGACAACATTCGTTACTACACAACTGACATTATTCTATGTCCTTACTTTTATTCTTGTTTTTGGCGGTTTCGGTCATGGACCTAAGAATACATGGACGGAGCATGTCCCAAGGGGACATTAGGACACGTGACCTCCCCCTCAAGGGGCTCTCGATTTATCAGAGGGCGGAGGGGGAAAGCTTGCCGCCATATTGGATACAGCTCTTTGGTAATCATCGGATAATATCGGAACTACGCGAATGTGTAATGGAAAATGAAGAGAAATGAAATTTGTCTCTCGATGACTTTCGATGTTATCCCATGATTACCGAAATGCTGCATCTAATATGGCGACGGACTTCCCTCCCCTTACCGACAAATTGCGATCCCCCTCGCCTAAAGTCATGGCGTATGCTCCGGTCCATACACTCTTAGGTCATTGGGGAGACCACCAAAGGTTGTGACCACCCTGTGACGTCAGAGACGGCACCAATGACCCCGTCTGTACGTTTAATGATATGTATACAGGGTGTTGCAAAACGACCGCACTTCCTTAAGGGGGTGGTTCCCGAGGCTATTCTAAGAACTTTTTCCTCTTGGCATTTTTTGATTTGAAGCTTTATTTTCAAGATAATCAATGGCAAAGATGCCACTAGTAAGGGAGAGACACTCCGATAGTTGAAGCGAGACAGAGTAGTGCCACCTCGCTTCAACTATCGGAGTGTCTCTCCCTTACCAGTGGCATCTTTGCCATTGATTATCTTGAAAATAAAGCTTCAAATCAAAAAATGCCAAGAGGAAAAGTTCTTAGAGTAGCCTCGGGAACCACCCCCTTTAAGGAAATCTGGTCGTTTTGTAACATCCTGTATCATCCTGAAACTCAAAGATTGTAATATTTTTCAATAATTCTATACACATTAAAAATATTTTCATATACTTTACTCAATTATTTTCTACAATTATCCAATTGATTTTTCTCATTTATTTCGCACTGACACGTGTGTTAATTTTTTATCAATGGTAAAATTATTTACCCATATAGGAATATGATGTCCCGAAGACTGCCAAAGGATGTTCGAAGAGTCTTTAGGATCATCCAAAAGTGATCCAAATGACTGCCTAAAGACGTCTTGACGATGTCCTATGTCCGCGAAAAAAACCGCCATAAGATGCCCTGCCGATCTAGTAACAAGACATCCCGAAGACGTCCAAAAAATCTAATTTTGAGACATTGTGGGATGTTTGGTGAATTTAGGGTTTTTACATTTTAGGTTAAAATATTTTGGGAATAAAATTTAGGTTTTATGAAAAACATCAATATATACATATATAGTGAAATATTCTTTATTCTTAAAAACCTATCCAAAAAAATACAATATTATTAAAAATATATGTACATTTAAGTACAACCGACAGAAAAATTATATATATTAAAATGTGCATATGTTTGAAACTTCATTAAAAGACGTCTCTAGTTGAATCAGTTTCAATCTGCAAAACTAATGTTGATATTATCATGATATAAAGAGAAATAACAATTTTTACATTTTATAGTCTTCCTTCTGAAATGTATTCACCTTTCCTAATTAGAAAGAAACATATTATGCAAAATTATTCATTACTTAAGAAATAAAAAGATTTTACTTTCTAAGACACGTTCACTTGATACGCATTCTTTTTCATAAAAACTGTGATTTAATGCCTCAGTCAGATTGTGAATGTCCTTTTAATATCACCTCGTGCGGTTGGGGAAAGTGCTTCTATGATGAAATCAGTAAGTTAAAGCATTGACATTATTAGTAACAAGAACATATATGCGTAAAATTGAATTTTAATAAATCCATTATTTTTATTTTACCAGAAAGATTTGCAGTCTTTTTATACATATTTAATAATTTCATACATATAAAATATTTATACATATATTTTCAATTTCACAGATGCAAAAATTTGTTCTCTTAAAAGATGACGTGTGAAGTATCACCAGCGTATATCAGCAATTAGGAATATTCCAAAGAATTATACAGGGTTTCCGGTAAAAAAGGAGACATATTTTGAGAGGTGATTCCTGGCGCAATTCTAAGAACTTTTTTCTTTTGGTATTTTTTGATTTAAAGCTTTATTTCTCAGATATTCAACAATAAAAATTCCACTAGTTAGACAGAGACACTCCGATAGTTGAAGTGAGGTGGCGCCACTCTATTTCGCTTCAACTATCTATCTGTCTCTTTCTAACTAATGGTATCTTTATCGTTGAAAATCTCGAAAATGAAGCTTTAAATCAAAAAATGCCAAGAGAAAAAAGTTCTTAGAATTGCGCCAGGAACCACCTTTCAAAAAATGTCTCCTTTTTTCCCGGAAACCCTGTATAATTCTTTGAAATATACTTAATTGCTGATATACGCTGGTGACACTTCACACGTCATCTTTTAAGAGAACAAATTTTTGCATCTGTGAAATTGAAAATATATGTATAAATATTAATATGATATGATTATATATATATATATATTTGCAACAAATTCAGGTTAAAAGCTATTTTTTAATACATATAAAAATGAATAAAAAAGCTTACTTTATTAGTTTCACCCGTTCACGATAATGAATCACTTGTTGAATCACATATACTTAATTTTAATTAAACTCAAAAGATATTTCAACAGCAACCACTATTCTAGATTTCACTGTCCGTTACATTTTAGTTATGATCGCGATTGGAGTTCCACGAAATTAACACACACTGGTAATGGTCACTCAGTTTTATGGATAGTTCTGCAATTAAACTGCGCCAAATCGGATTACTTTCAGATGTCCTATATTCAAGACATCCCAGGATGTCTTTTAGTTGTCCTTTCTAAGACATCCTAAATACGACGTTTCTGAGAAGTCTTTCGGGTACTGCCAAAAGATGTCTTAAAAAAGAGGTCTTTAAGACTTCCTTTGGAAGTCATTCCTATGTGGGTATATTAGACTCAACGTTAAATGTAAAATGCACAGAAGATCCTTCTCATGCCTCTGATTCTACTTTCTTTTCCAATAAAAGCACTTTTTTCTTGAAATTAATAAAAATTACCAATACAAACTAATACACAACTTAACCACAATTGTTAATCTCCTGATATTACGCATTTGCCGCTTCAAACCAGTGTCACCGATGTTAAGTTGTACTAGTAATTTTTATTAATTTAAAGAGAAAAAAGTGCTTTCTATTGAAAAAAAGTAGAATCAAAGAGACACGAGAAAGATCTCCTATGGATTTTATAATTTTTATTATGATTTTAATATGATTTCATAATGGTGAGTCTAATATAAATAATTGTATTATTGATAAAAGATTCGTATACATGTTAGTGTGCAGTAAATGAGAAAAATCAATTAAATAATTGTACAAAGCAACAATTTAAGGTATATGAAAATATACAGGGTGTTAAGGGTATAACAATTTTTCATTCACCACTTTTTGATCGGAGACTTAATTTTCAAGATATTCTATGATAAAAGTTATTTAAAAAATTAGTTAGACAGAGACAGATATACTCTAATCTTTGAATCTCAAGCGATATACATTAGGTCTGTTCTTCGTTGCTGCACTAGCTACACTGGTGCAATTATATGCCAATCAGGAACCAATAACAGTATTTTTCTAGTTTCTGATTGGCATATAATTGCACCAGTGTAGGTAGTGCAGCAACGAAGAACAGACCAATTGTTGTAAATGTGCTACGATTTGCTCCACTGACGTCACAACAAATCTGACGTCATACCTGCTACCACCTCCCGATACCTTAATATTGTTATGATAAACGTCACTGTTTTACTTTGTCTGTAAGCGTGTAAATTCTGCAATATTATTAATCAATTTTGACGTTTACATCTTAAAATTTAAATCCAAAAGTGAATAAAATTTCTTAACTCTTTTACCTCGCTTTAAAAATAATTATTCAAAAAAAAATGTGCCAGTTAACAGGATACCTTACATAGACAATGCATAATAGAATGCGTATGAAGTTGAATTTTCAGAAATCTTAATATAAATTGTAAATATTAATGATAATTAAATAAACTTTTATAATACTTACCTAATAGAAAAATGAATATTGAATCAGGAAATCATAAGACCACATGAATTAGCAATATTCGTTTATTATTAATGTTGTATTATTATTTTTATACATATTTGATATTGGGGCCATCAACAAATATCATACAATTCATCATTAATATTCGATATTATGTACGCGTTTCCAAAAAGAACAATTATATTTTATCTAGTAATAATTTATAATAATATAAAAATTTTTCCCATCATTGGAAAATTTATTTATTGGAAAATTATAACTATACAATATGTTTTTTCTATTTACTGTGTGCAAATAAATTATTGAATGAACGATATTTGAATTATTCGAATAAGATTCGATACATAACAAACTGTAGCTTTTTATATCCAATCACACATATATATATATATATATATGAAATTACGTGGATATAAAAAAATATGTTATTACGAAACGTTTTAGCTAATAATCATAAATAAATAGATTATTAATTTTCAAAAATTTTGAACATTCATCTGATATAAATGCGTGTACGCAATTACCAATTAGAATTTACAATTAAGAAATGATATAATCTATTCAAAAGAAAATTGTTTATACTATTTTGTGACGACTAAAGTATAAATAAAAATATTTCTTCCTCCATAAAAAAATAGTTAACCACAAGCGCATTATACAATTAGCACAGGGGTACGTCAATCTTATATATTCAAATATAAGAAATATTTACAAAATATTTATTTGGAGCTTGACCACTCCACAAAGATCATTGAATCGTACATAGCATTTTAATTTGTTTTAATGATATACTATTAGCTAGACAGAGACAGTCAACTGGTTGAAATGATAACCTAACCTTCTCTTGCTTCAACCAACTGACTGTCTCTGTCTGACTAATAGCATATTTGTCATTGAATATCTTGGAAACTAAGCCAAAAATCAAAAAGTGGTAAATAAAAAATTGTTTTAGAATCATCCCCTCTACGACCCTTTAAAATTTCGAAGGGGATCATTGTTACACACTGTACATAATATCATTAAACTTAATAAAGAAATAAATTTTTTATGTTTATAGTGACCTTCATTACTTTAATTGCAGCTATTTATCTTTTGGTGAGTGGTCTTATCTATACCTGATTTTATTTTTAAAAAATCTAGTTAAATAATAATTACAAAGACTCTTATACAGATCATTAATGCTATAATCGGGTTTTAATTTCATACTTTTATAAATCAATCACTACTTTAAGATTTCAAAATAATTACTTAATTTTACGGATAAAAATTATAGAGCGACAATTTGATTATTTTTATTTTTTGGCTAGAATATTTTTATTGCACCTGTCATTGAATATGTTATATATTTTAGATTTTCTTAAATCTAAATATATAACTATTCGTAATTTTGTTTATAATTGTTATTTATCTAATAATGTATGTTCTGTTGATAAAATTAATTAATATATGTGTATACAATATATAAATACTCTCCTCCTTCAGCTCAACTCTCTCTCTTTCTTTTTCTTTTGGTAATCCTTCTCTTTATCTATCTATTTTCTATCTATCTTTTAAGTTATACTACACTAAAAATAATAATTAATAATTATCAAGAAAGTATATACATTATTTAATTAAATATAATCTATGAATTTTTCAAAAAATTAAGAGAAAAAAATACACACATTCATATACGTTTATGGTTTACTATACAAAATGCAGCAATGACTCATAGAATAATTTTAAGGGTTCGTAGTTGAAGTAATTTATGGCGATGTTTCACATTTACCACTTCTCAGTCTGAAGTTTCGTTTTCAAGATATTCAATTCTAAAGGTACTATTAATTAGACAGAGGTAGTCTCAGTTAAAGCAAAACATAGTTAACTGTTATCTTACTTCGTTTAAGGAGAGCAATATAACGTAGACGGTCAAAATGAAGACAATTTTTTGAATGTTTTTTCAAGTAGAATGACCAAACTTTTTTATTCATAATTTTCAGTTTATATTTTCATGTATTTAAGCATACGTGTTTCTCAAGATATTAAAACATGAAATAAATTTTGAATGATAAGGAGGGAAACGTTTAGTGCACATCGAAGATTGGCGGACGTTCTGACTTCCGTTGTATTGATATGAAATAAACAGAACAAGAACTTTTTTATCATAAACATGCATAGTTTATACGTGAACCTTGAAAAGGTGAAAAAAGTCAAAAATTTCAATACATTTTGGCATAAAAAATAGTATTTTGTTTTTAAGATTTCAAACAAAACTAAGGTTCATATAGAAAGTAATATTGGCCACCACATTCAGCAGAGATAACAGTTTAAGGAGCAGAAATTTTTCGCTGAATAAACTTTTGCTACTTTCCAATATGGCTGCTCCCATAGATACCATAAAATAAATATGACGACATAGCCTCTTTTTATATGGAATCAAAAACATTATTAAATAGCATCAACGTCACAATGGAACTATTATCATTTCTCTAATTAAACTTTTATTTTAGTCTGAATGCAATTAACAATCTAGTATCAGAGGAGTTATTAGATTTTATATATGAGAAAAAGATGGTCGCCATTTTGTAGCAAACTTTGATTAGTCAAGTAGCATAAAGAAAAATTACTACAAAAAATGGCGACCGCTTTCAAAACGTGTTCAAAATGTTGCGGCGGAGCGTAACTACATTCAGTAGAAAATTTAGTAAATTGTCTCTGTTAAATGCGGCCATTGTTCTTCAAATATTCGTTAAATTACTGCGAAATCGGTAATTTATCCGGCCAATTTGGAAAACGTGGTTTCGAAATAAACGCGTTTAAAGTTACGCGACGCGCGTAAATTAGACGCACACTATTCATGTTTAGAGGTTATAACCTTAAAACGGTTTCGAATATCATTTTGAAACTTTAACAAAATATTCTTAAGATGCTGCACCATAGTTTAAGATTAAAAATAAAAAATCGAACTAGTAGCAATAAAATTAAGCTTCAAATTAAATAGTGGTAAATAAAAAATCGCCTTAGAATCACTTCATCTTCATCCTCTTAAAGTTTTATGTAGATTATTGTTACAATCAGTATATATAAGGACTTCGAAAATTGCTGCATTTCTTTTTAAGAAGTGATTCTTTACATACGTATATAAGATAATTTCTTTTTCGGCATTTTTTATTTGAAACTATAATTTTCAAAATATTCAATAATAAAGATACAATTAGTTAGACGGAGAGAATCAACTCGCTGAAATATCATAACATATCATTAAACATCTTAGAAATGAAGTTTCAAATTAAAAAATGACACAGTAAGACATATCTTAAATTTTTTTTTAGAGGAATCACCTTCTAGAAAGGAACCCGCCAATTATTCAACGCCCTGTAAATCTATGAAAATAATATTTACTTTTCTGATTTCTTAATTAACAGAAAAAGTATTTTTATTTTTTTCACTTTTATATATATACAATACTTTATTATAATCACTTTATTATAATATTAGCTAATATTGTAATTGATCTAAAATAAAAATTTGAATAACACTTATTTTCTTATATTTAAATTTAAGAATAATTGAATATATATACTTACAGCATCAAATGGCTCATTTCAAAAAATTTACAATGGCTTTTTTTTTATTCTATATTGAATACACACTGATTCAACTTGGATAATCAATTCAAATATCTTTTAAATACGTGAATATGTACATTACAAAAGAGTTATAAAATTAAAAATAAATAATAAACTTTTATTGATAATTATATCGTGTATCCCGAGATAAACATATTTTTTTTGAAAAAGATGGTTCCCAATCCTAAATTAAGCAGCAGTAGTCCTAACGTCAACGCGGTCTGTTAGGACATTCATGTTTTGCTCGAGTTTTGTTCGCACGCGATTACGATAAAGCCTCGTAACTTCGTTGATTTGTACAAGCCTTAAGACAATTTTCTCTTTGTCATTTTTTGATTTAGATCCTTATTTTTTTCAAGATGTTCAATGGCAAATCTACTATCATTCAAACAGATCAAGTCAACTAGTTGAAATTATTATTTCAACTAGTAGCAGAAATAGTAGTATTTTCATTAGTGAATATCTTGAAGTACAAAAAGAGTTTGTCTAATTTATTATTTAATTTAGTAGTAGGAATCACTTTTTCGCTTATTTCAAGAAGATCGGCATAATAGTTAGACTAAACTTTTTAAAAGAAATAAACGCATTAAAGGCAATGAATTTAATTTTACATAATTTAAGAATATCTCTTTTTTGAAGCAAACACAAAGTTTTATATCACTCAATAGTTTTATTAAAAAAAATGTATTCGAGTAATATATTGATTATGTAAAATATTTATCAATATACCTGTAAGTATCTTCAGGTCTGTAATCTTTTTTCTCGTACCTCTATGTATTTAAAAAATATTTAAATATATTATTTTAACAGAGAATCATTTAATATATTAGAAGAGGATATTTATATTTTATGCAAATGAAATCTAACTTCTTATCTCTACTAAACTATAATATGACGTTTCCTATTAACGAATATTACTGTAATTTAGTTATTGTAAATTAAACTAATTGTAAATAATTGGTTATTATATTGTATTTTAAAATGAGCCAAGTATTTTGATTGTAAAAAATTAAAATAAAAATGAATGAATGAAATATATAAAAACAATATTATATTTTCATAATTATATGCAAAGTAAACTTTTTATCAGGCGGTGTGTGTGTGTGATCTATGATTATTAATTTACTTAATATTATAATTGCGATTTATACAATAATCGCCAAATACTTAATATAATTTTAAAGTGAAATATTTAAATTTACAAAATTTATAGCCTTATGAGTATGCGTATATAGCTAAGTGAATTAAATTTAGAAAAACACGTATAATAATACCAAATAAAAAGTTGAAGAATAAAATCTTTTTAAATCACTACCTTTTAGAATCTTTTTAATGGAAAATTTACTATACTACTTCTTACAAGTAGTGTACAGTCGCGGGCAGAAATGGAGTGTTCAACGTCACTAAAAGCTACATCCGATAATCCCCCACCACTCCACTTTCCAAATCAATTTGAAAGTTTACCGCTAAACAGTTACAAAGAAAACGTTCTCGAAAGAAAAACGTTACTCCAGAGTAGTTATACATCGAAGATCTTGCAGACAAATTTGTCCATTACTTTTTCAACTTTTTGTCAACAAACTCAATAAGTACAGTACAGCTAATATTTTGATTCAACTGCTCAAACAACAGTGTTGACTCCGTTGATCTGTACTGATGAAGTTGATTAGGGTGCAGTGCAACATACAGGGTGTTGCAAAATTGCCGCATTTCCCTCAAGGGAGTTACTCCTGAGGGTAAATCGAGTCGAAAAGTCCTTTGCCATTTTTTGAACTAGAGCTTATTTTTCAAGATATTCAATAATAAAGATATTATTGGTAAGACAGAGACAGACGGATAGTTGAAGCGAGACAGAGTGGTGCTATCTCGCTTCGACTATCCGTCCGTCCCTGTCTTACCAATAATATCTTTATTATCGAATATCTTGGAAACAAAGCTCCGGATTGAAAAGTGGCTAAGGACTTTTCGACTCGGTTTACCCTCAGGAGTAATCCCCTTGAAGGAAGTGCGGCAATTTTGCGACACCCTGTATAATAATTTTGCGGGTTGACTCGTTTGCTCGTACAGATTTTACAACATAATTTAGAACAGGTTTAATAGTTATTTCAAGGTTAAAGAATATATCTTACTGTCGAAATTTAAGCTCGAAAATTGTTTGCTCTTTTTTTTTCTCTTATACTGAAATATGAAAATATGATTTATCGCGCTGAACACGCGAGGTGGGAGAACACCGAATGCGTGACTCTTAACGAGGTTAAAAACTCGATATGTTCGTCCGCGGCCATACACTCACAGTTTATGCAGGGTATCCCAAAACAAGCATAACTCTTTTTAAGGATCTATTGCTAATATATTAAATGAAACTTAGAAAAGTTCTTTATTATTTTTTGATTTAATCACCTATGATATTTTATTAGCTACTATTCGCATGCCGATCTCATCAGCATATAATACTATATCACACGTAATATAGGACGAAACCCTACGCACGAACTTTTTTGATATGACGTATTGCTTCTAAATACGAACTTATCTTGCAGGCATGAACTCTTTTGGTACAGCCAATAATGCGGGAAATTGATCTCTTACTTATTTTGCTTTTTCATCGCGTCCATTCAGTCACGTGCATGAACGCATAACATTTATTTAGAGTTTTGTCTGTTTATAAAATCTTATAAACGGATACACTTCTCAAAGAATTTTTAAAGCTTGCATTTATTCCGTATATTTATGTTTCTGAATAGCATATACTCTACCGAAGAAGTTTCACATTTATCTTCCGAATATAATCTATAAAATAAGCATTGTTTCAATTATGGAATTAATCTTTCTGAATTAATGGTATAGGGTGTCTTACAAGCACATGCCCAGTTAAAGGGTAAATCTTAACATTAAGCTAAGTTGAAAAAAATTCTCTAGCAATTTCAATAATGATGCTTAATTTTCTGAATATTCGATAATAAAAAAATGTTATTAGTTCTGAACGGAGAAAATCCATCAGTTGAAATAAGATGGCGTCACCGTGTCTTGTTTAAGCTAATTGACTGTGTCTTCGTTTAATCGACAGATCATTTTTACCGTTGAATATTTAAAGATTGAACTTCGAAGCAAAAGTGATAGAGAGAAATTTTCGACGAAGCTTTACGTCGGGAAACACCCCTTTTAACAGGGAGCGCATTTTTTTGGAGACTTTTCGTACAACATTTCCCCCAAATGAAACACAATTGTGTTAAATAGTTTAAACTAAATCGAGTCAAATATTCTCGTCACTCGATAGATAAAAAGAAGAACTTGAGGATATCCAAGCGTAAAAGCTCATTTTTGAATCAACTAAAAACGAAAAAAAGATTGTTTACTCTTATTCATGTAAAAACATGCAAGAAACTATAGAGGTTTTATAAATAAAAATAATAATGGCTTATAATATGCCTTTTTTATTTTTACCATATAAAAGAGATATAAGCTGCGAAGAAGAACGAATTACGTCCGTTAATCCAGGTACCGTTTGTAAATCAGTTACCCCAAGATTTGAATGTTCATATAAAATTTTTCAAATAATCACGCGCATTCAACCATCGAGCAATACAAAGCGCGTCAAATAAATTTGGAATAAATACAGAGAATGTTTGAGTCCTGAAAGAAATCTCGCATCGCATACACGCTACAATATTATTCTAGTGACGTCACTACAGTATATCGCACATTTGATGTCAACTCGGGCATATAACAGTCAATTAATTTTCTTAATTAATTAATCAACCCTTCGACTGCTAAGGGCGCACACGTACGTCTGCCAAAAACTATCAATGTGTTTCATGGACGGCATATATGCGCGTCAATAGCGTGACACACACACACACACACCACACACACAGTCAAGGGATCAATAAGCAGTATATATCGAATATATAGTTTTGGATTTGACAAAGTAATAATAGTAATTGGTAATGTGTACTATATATTATAATTTGTCGGTACGTCGCCTGCGGGGTCGAAAATTTGCAAAAAAGTTTTCAGTCCTCAACGATAGCTACTCCATGTCAGTATATGCCGCTGACGAAAAACGCTTTGAATTATAGAGCAGTTAACAGTCAAAGGGTTAATATTAGTCGGTTTAATTAAAAATTCTTGTAGTTCAACAATCAAGCCTTAGATCGAAAAACGATAAAGAACATTCTGCGATTTGTTCTACGTCAGAAATAATCCTCTCGTATGATTTTAGGTTTATTTTGGGATATCCTGTATGTGCCATTATGCTCATTGATTGAAATTTACAAATTGATTAAAATAATTTTTGGAGAGAACATTTTTATGCACTCACAGCCGTTATTGTCAATTATTATGGACGTTAGAAAATATTGAATACATTCAGTATTACTTGCAAAGAAGGTTATTATCCTTACAAAATTCTCAGATTACTCTTCATTAGATTATGTGTGAAATATAAATTTTCGCGCGAGTAATAGTTTTTTATAAAGTAATTTTAGTGTAAGATGTCCTTAGTTTTCGTATTAAAGAAATGAATAAGTGCGTGATATATGGTATGTATAAAAAAATATTGAAAACATAATACTATCAAAAAATGTCTATTTTCAGATATTTACAGTTACCGCTAAATATGGATATGAAAATGAATTAAAGGAGAAAGAAAAGTGAAGTGTGGATACATAATTAATGGAATGTTTAAAAGAATTTTACACACATCGTTTACAATTAGGCTATGATTCACTAATACGTAAATAAACGTAATATATTTTTATTCGTTAAGTTTTAAAAGTAAAATTTAAATTCACCATCACTTTTATATTCATTTAGTTTCAATGTCTAATGTAATGCATCAAGCTTTTGCAACTTATCAATCATAAATGAAATAAAAATAATAGTAAATCCTTTTTACGTTTTCATTAATAATATTTATATTGTATTCTTGCATTGTAAATTTGGCAAAAAACTAAAATGGCAAAAGTTTTTTCTAATCAAACGTCGGTCATTCTCTAATTGCCATAATTAAAAAACCCATAGTGAAAAAAGAACTAAAAGAGCATTTTCTATTTATATTCATTGCAATAATGAATTTTGAGTTTATTAAAAAAAATTTTTTTTGTGTAAGAGCTCCGAAAAACGAGACAAAAATATTCTTTTTTAATAATCATAATTGGAACAAATATGATTCTATTAAAATAGTTACTTTAAAATGCTTTTATAAGCAAAACACTAAGGAATGGGATTAAGATATATGTAAAGGTAAAGGTAAATGTAAAGTTACTACTCTCGAAAATGCTTTTTAGTTTTCTTTTTACTATGAACATTCACAAAATTATGGCAGTTTAAAAATGATTATTCTTTGAAGAGAAAATAATTATATACTTTAATCTTTACTATTTCGTATACATATACATATAGGCATATATATAAAAAGGGTGCTCATATCGTAATTGGGACAAATTGTATTTCTAAATCAATTGAAGAAGAAGGAATTCCAATAAGACTAAGTCAAGCTTTCTAGTAGAAATCAAAAAAATAACAAAATACAATGTAGTACAATACACATGAAATTTACGTACACATAAAATATATCTTTTATTTTTTTATCAACAAAATTTTAAATAAAAATAAAAATTATACATATACAGTAGTGTTCGGTTAAAAATCACCTATTTTTCTCCAGTTAGAAATTCCTTGAATTATTCCTATAAAAAAGCCCAAAAAATTAACTTTTAATCGGAGACTGCTGTACATATATAGGGTGTAACAAAATAATCGCACTTCCTTAAAAGGGGCAATTGCTGACGCTATTCTAAGAACTTTTTCCTTTTGCCATTTCTTAACCTAAAGCTTAATTTTCGAAATACTCAATAATAAAGATATTATTAGTTAGAAAAAGACAGACAGATACTTGAAGTGAGACAGAAAAATGATATCTCACTTCAACTATGAGAGTGTCTTTTTCTAACTAACAGTACCTTTATTATTGAATATTTCGAAAACTAAGCTTTAGATTAAGAAATCGCGAAAGGGAAAAGTTCTTAGAATACCATCAGGAATCACCCCCTTTAAGGAAGTGCGGTTGTTTTGTTACACCCTGTATACCAGAGATAAGCAATTGATAAATAAAAATGTGTGTGTAGATTCTTCAAAAAATGGTATAGTCGAATTTTTTATAATATGTCGAAGAATAAAATGAATTCAATATATTTTCAGTATATCTTACATCATTTGAAATCCTATTTTATGCTTTACCTAATTGTTTTTACTTTAAATATAGAATTAGTCCCAATTGCGCGCAACACCCTATTTATACATATAATATACATACAGTATACGTGTATTATCCTATATATATATGTGTGTGTGTGTATATATATATATATATACATTTCGCAGAAAATACAATAATATACGTGTGTTCTTATGATTAATAATCGTCCTCTTCAAATTTTCTTATTGCACGTTTTCCTTGAGTTTATACATATTCCTTTTTTTAATTTCTTTATAAATGACGGCTGTAGTGTTTATTTAACCGAGAACACAATACCACGCGTATAAAAAAAAATGGTCGTCAATAAATGTTGTATGATAAATTTGAAATAACTCAATCTTCTTAAATTCTACGAATTCTCTCCTCCTCTAATATTCAAAATACCTACAAATAAAAAATACAAAAAGTTCACTAGTGTCCGTACATACATATATATATTATCATACGCAGATGAGACAAGAAAGAAAAAAGTCGAAGCTTCTCGTAAAGTTCTTTTTGCATTGGTCAATTTAACAATGACTATCATTCTTTAAGCAATATTTGCGATTATTACCTTTAGCTCACCAATCACCTAGAATAAGTGGTAAATAAATAATTTGTCATATAAAAATTTGATGATTCAATTATATCACCATATAAAGGAAAAGAAAAAAATTCTCTTTAATTAAACTACTTGAATAAATTAAATATATATCAATACAACGTATCGGTGTGCAATATCTAAATAAAATTATATAGTGGACTAATTAACTTCATTGTCAAAATAAATGAGATAAATTTAATTCCAAAGATTTAATTTTAATTTAAACAAAAAAAGTAAACGTTTTATTACAAACAAATAAAGGAGAATAGAGGAAAAAAGAGAAAGGGGTGAAGAGGGAGAGAGAGAGAGAGAGGGAAATAGAGAGAACACAAATTTTCAAATACCAATAAATCTTTAGAAAAGATTAAGAATTCTGCTGAATATAAATATGCGCTACTGAGAAGCTTCGAATGTCTGTGAAAAAACAAAGTAAATTTGACATAATTTGAATAGATTTGTTCATATAACTATTGGAGAGGTAAAAACGAATGTATTTATTTATTTAATTTATTAATCAAGACGCACGCGAAAAACGTAGAAGACGGAAAGTACGTGCAACGTATTAAAAATTTGTCACGTATTAGCGTAACCGTATCAATCACTTATGTTAATAGTTCTCTTTATATTTGCATGATATAAAACACTAGTTTAGTATGGCCGGTAAATTGTTTCCCTTTTTATTTTCTTCTTCCACATCTAAACACTTTCACCCTCTTCCTACCATTAAAAGTACTTACTCTAAAGATAATTTTACTTTAATCCATAATTAATAAATAGATAACCGTAAGCTTATTCTGAATTCAATCTAAATAGTGTATTGTTTCGTTACACTAATAATATTAACGAAATTCTTGTCGATTTATCAACAAGAACTCTCCTTGCGTTCATCCCTGATGATTCTTTCTTTCATCTATACACTAAGTAATTTTATATCTAATATCTTTAATTTAATTTTTATAATATATTTATATATATATATATAAATATATAAATATGTATATATATATATATATGCTTAATATCCCCTATTTATCGGTGATGACGAAGCCAATTCATTTGAAATCATGTTCAATTTTGTTTTAACATCAAAACCGAACGGGCAGCTTAAGGTACCGTTTGGCGAACACGTTTTCTTCTTACTTGGATATTCCTTAAAACAACCAATCAGACGCTTCTTAATGGAAATCTTTTGCATGGTAATTTGTTTTATATCATTAATATTACAAACATAATATATAATCATAAAATTGCACTTTACCCTACGTAGAAAGACATTTACCTATAAAGGTAATTCATCCTCTTGCAAATACTTTGATATACGAGTAATTTTTTATTCCACGATATATGCAAAGAAAATCATCAATTCGTATACGCTTTCATGGAATCGCCATTAAATTTTCTTATGTTTCTTAAAACACGGAGCATGTCCGATGTAAATATTTTTCACAAATTAATTATACATTGATATATCTATAAAGATTTTATTAATTACCGACAATAATAGCTTCTATTTATTCTAATAATTTATTATTAACAATAATTATGGAGTAAGCTTACTCCATCGTGTGCTCTCACTATCAGGATTTTTGATAATAAATTATGTAATAATAATAAATTATTAGCTTTTCCCTTCATCTTTCATATATTGTGAAATAGAAATTTTGCTCACTTTTATCCAATGTAATCTTTAAAATCCCCTAAAATACAATTATGTATTCTCTTTTATAGATTATCCGCTGTATAAGAAAAGAAAAGCGTATGCGAAACGTGCCTAAAAGAAAAGTTTTCTCGAAAACATTCGTTCATTTCTTTAGTTATATATAATGATGAATCATTTTACTTATATCTATCTAAAAACATAGCGATTGAAGAAGCCACCACTAATTTCCTAATACTTAAAATCACATTTTTTATTATTAATATCAATAATTATTTATTTATATTAATAATATTATATTTTCATAAATATTTATTTAAATTAATATTAATATGGTAAAAGTAATTATATTCAAATCAACAAATTAAACGATACACAGAATTGTAGTATTCAACTATTATTTTACATAAACACTCACATACACACACATTCTCTCTCTCTCTCTCTCTCTCTCTGTCTCTTGTTTTTCCTCTTTTTTCTATCCTAAATTCATAAAGAAATAATCAATACAATCAAGAGATAAATAGTTTTGCTGATAAGTGGTGGCACAACGGTTCTTTACATTTTTTTTAAATAACAAATTCTCATTAAAAGCTGTTAACAATGATACTACACTATATCAATGCGCTTATTAACGTTCCACTAAGAAGCCGCGAAAAACTCTCAAGATATGTTTAGGTTGAGAAAATCTGTATTTATTACGTGTACCTTAAATCTTTATGATAATCCATGCGCTATTTCCAGCGCATAACTCCTTACATCCTGCCCAAATCACATAATTAAATTTTATACGAGAAATCGTGTACGTCAGTTTATCAAACTTGGAGACTTTCAAGTTTAGAAACCTATGCATATACGCTTTTATAATATTTTTAGTCTTGTGAAAACATTTACTTGACTCTAAAGTGCGTGAAAAAAATAAATTCTTTTATGGCGAGCAGCTGCTGTACTGCGAGTGTTGTTGTAAAAGCAAGTACACTATATGCTTACATACTTTATTTCATTATTATACGCCTCTTCTCTTCTTTCATTTCTCAACATGAAAATTATTCTTGAAGAAAACTCGGGTTATCAGTCATTTCGATCTTGCAACTCACATATTTATACAGAATTTTGTAGTATGAAAATTATTCATTATCTATGAACATCATTAATCTGGCCTAATGATTCTTGAAACTGCCTTCAATTGAAATTCATTTACAAATTAAATGGATTGTATCGGTTGAAAAATTTTACTAATCATTTTATTCTCGTTAAATTAGCATTTATGTCCGGTGCCTCAACTAAACACATTTTTGCATTAAACGTTACATACATTTCAGATAGCACAAACTTATTTAGTATGTAGCATGAATGTCCTCAGAATATCAAAAGTTTGGAATATCTGTTCTATCTGGGGGGGAATATGCTTTCTACATTAGAATTAGATAATTCTACATTCGTCATTAGAAAAAATTTAGAAAAAATTCTTTCCTGTATAAATTCCAACAAAAGTTTTCTTATCTTTTTCCCATAATGGTCTATAATCAAGTTAATAATAATTATTATTAAACAAATTTTTCATTAAACAAGATATTATAATTCTTATATAAGACAAAAAATAAAATACTATAATGTGACTAGTATGTTTGTTCTTTTTATACCTTTTATCAACAAATCATTCAATTCAAAACTAATTAATTATATTCCATATCAGCAAAAAATCAGAAGTTTTTAATGTTATTCAAAGAAAGCAATTCTCCAATGATAAATTTAACAAAATTATAAATGTTTCACAGCTTACAAAAATTAATCACAAAACTTTTTTCTTTATAAATGAATCATTCAGAAATCTCTAATTTGTCTAAAATTATAATTAATAAACAATATTTTTTTTAGTTACTTATGGATCTACTCATTACTTGATTCTTTTAATATCTGAAAGCCCGTTTTTCATGACTTCAGTATGTATTTTTACGACGTTATTATTATTCCAATTAATATTCTTTCTTTTTTATATGTTTTAGACCAAATTATAAACTAAATATTTTTAAAAGTAATATGTAAAGAATATTAAGTTGCAATTTTTCTAGACTCAGTCATATATAATAATATTTCAGGTAATTCAATAATATATTTAAATTGTTAACTCTTTTTACTAATTTTTTAATCATGAATAAAAATCAAAAATTAAAAGAAATATAAAAACAGAATTCAATATTATTTTAATATGAGTTTATGTGTATTTGTTTTTAAATGCGTATAATTTAGATTTTTCGAATACACAATAAAGATTTTTAAAATGTTTTGGAGCACTTATTAGTCATCATTTAAGCCATGTATTTCTGAAAATACTTTTGCCTTCATTTCATTATTGATAATATATATATTGCAATATATAAATAACCAATACGATAGTATCTTGTAACAATAGGCATGATACTTATTGCGAGATTAACAGCTAAATATGCAAAATTTATAGGCCCTTTTCTCTATATTAAGAATTGCATATCTTACAGGGAACATGTAATAGCATATTTAAATCAAACTCAGCTATTAAAAGTAAAATGTTTAATTCACTTCAAAATACTTTTAAATAAACATTTACAAATACACAAATATATTAGAACATTCAGTTTTGAAAACTATGTATACCTGCACTTTTTATTTTTTTCGTAAAAGTTTATATTTAATTCAGAGTAATTCTAAATATAATACAAGTTCCCAATGAAAAATTGGTATTTTATTCAAGTTCTTGTACGTAATAGGAAGCCATTGTCTAAACTTTGTCAAAATTTACTTTATAAATTTATAAACTATGTAGAATCTTTTACTAAAGAAAGTTCTTTAAAATACATGGCATAAATATTGACAGCGATAATAGAATATCTTGTGCGTTAATTAAGTACATTACAATTAACCCACTCTTGACCTACAGGGTGTCCAAAAATCTTTTTTCAATTTATATATTTCTATGGTAAAATATGAAATATAAAATTTTATTATTACTTGTTTATCTTAAACTTCATTTTTAAACTATGAGGAACTTTCTATGTCCAATATTGTATTAGTATTTTCATGTTTGACATCAGTATATTCGTTAACCGAAAAATAAATAAATATTGAAAAATTTTTGCAAAATAAATAAATAGTATATTTTATACTGCTATAATTTATAACAGTAATATATTAAAAGAACTTATAATTACTTAAATTTATAATTAGTTATTATTATAATTATAGTTGAATAGTATTACTGTACCACTTCCACATTATTATTTTATAACAATTTCTCAATTAAATTTACCATTTTTCAATCATCAAACGTGCTACAAACAGAAAATGCATTAATATTGACTAGAAAAAATCTCTTATAACTTGAAAACGAAGTACTGAAAAATGGATTTTCTACTTTATTTAACCTCAAGTGTACTTCATTACAAAAATTGTTGCCAATTTCATGTAAATGTAATGACCATCTATATAACATTGTAACTTTATATATACAGGGTGTTCAAATACAGGATCCAAAATTCGCGGACTTTCTTTAAGAAGAAAAACTCTTGAATGTAAACCGTGATGAAAAGTCTTTAATCATTTTTTGATCCGGAATTTTTGAGGTATTTAATAAAAATAAGGATATTATTAATTAGACAAAAACATACCGATAGTTGAAAAGAGACAGTCAAAAGGCAGATTTATTTCATTTCAACTATTTGTCTGTCCTCTGTATAACTAATAGCATTTTTATTATTGAATATCTCAAAAACCAAAATTGGAATCGAAAAGTGCTAAAACACTTTTCGACTACATTTACTCTCAAGAGTAACTCTTCTTAAAGAAAGTGCACGAATTTTGAAACACCCTGTATATTATAAATAAATTGACTACTTGGTCTAACTAAAATCATACAATTTTTTAAATAAAAGTGCATAAAAATCTAATGCGCTGTATGTGTATATTCTTTATGCAAATAAAATATAAGATTGTTTTTTTTTGTATATTATACATACAACAAATGTTAGATTAAGATTTATTAAATTCAATCCATAAGAAATTGAAGTTAAAATGTTTTTTATATTCTCTAGCTTAAAATGTTATACCTAAAAGAATATACATAAAAGGATAGTTAGAATATTATTTAATATTTTAATATTCTATCACTTATGTATATTTCAAAATATTTCAAAATTTGGCAGTTTCAAGTTTCAGTAAGCTTTGAATAACTACTTAAGGATAGTGAAAATCTTAGTTTCTACCTAGACTACTATTCAACCCTTTGAATTTACTTCAAATTTAACCTTTGTTCACATTTTCTATAAAACTTCAAATTTGATTTTACTTTTGGTAGAATCATAAATTTTCAGTCTTATCCTTAAAGAGTATTTATTAACTTAATAACTATAAACATTCTCTTTCTTTTTAAATATCTGAATTTTAAAAGTATAGAATTTGCTACTAAATTTTTAATTTTAAATAATAAAGAAACTTAATGTTGTAAAACTAATTAAACTTTACATTTAAATCGAGCGTCACGTGTAAAAAGGAACAATCGGGTTTCAATTTCGACGCATTTTTACAACTTTCCAACAATAAGCTTTTTTCTAAATGCTTCTGACTGCTCGCTATTCTATATTCTACCAGAAGCGTTGTGCACTCTCCCACAGATTTTTCAAGCTCGATCGAAACTCGAAACGGAAGTTCTGGTAGTATCACGCTATATTGTTTCCACTCATAGTTGTAACGCACTTTTTCTCCGGCGTATTTTGGCTTTCCGAATTACTCCGTACTGCTTTTGGTGGACTTTCAGGTGTAGGAGTCGCATCTCCAGGAAGTGGGTTATTATTATTTGTGGATGTTGAACTCCGTCTACCATTTTCGCGTGTTGGTGATTTTACATCAAACACTGAAGTGTCCGATTCTACATCAGAATCGATCTATGGTAAAAAAAAAACAAAAATGCTTATCAATACAAATATAAATGACATTTTTAGCTAATAAAAAGGTAAATTTATCTGTACTACGTCAACGTTAAGAATAAATTTGCCACTAGATAATTTTAGAATTGTTTCGTGGTACTCCACTATTTTCAAACGATTTCATACATCAATGGACCTGATACGTGTGGTCTTCCTGCACACGGCGCATAACGAAGAGAAACAATTATTAATAAAACAGAAAAAAATATTTTGCTAATAGAAGGGGAGCAGCAACAAATATATTCCTAACGCGAAGTTCGTGTATCAGTATAGTGTTCCAATTTTTTGATATACAGGTTGTAACAATAAAAAGTTCCATAACTTTAAGAGTTTGTAGAGGGCGCAATTCTAAGATGATTTTTCATTTTCCACTTTTCGATCCAATGTTTTAATTTTCAAGGTATTCAATAATAAAAATGCTTAGATAGCTTGACAGATACAATCCTCTAATTGAAACGAAGAGAAACGCTCTCAATTGTTTAACTAATAGTACCTTTATCATTGGATACCTTGAAAATAAAGTTTCTAATCGAAAAGTAGCAAATGAAAAATGGTTTTGGAACTATCTCCGTTACTATCTCTTAAAATTTCTTACACGGTGACATTGTTACACCCTGTATAATTAGACGTGATGTAAAATTTTACGCTATTAGAGTAAATATGCTAGGTGCTATCCGAATGAAATGATAATGAAGGAAAAGAAAAATACCTAGTCTTTTATTTTTGTAGATTTATAGAATAAAACTTACATCATTTAAATAATCATTATACAGGGTGTTTCAGTTAGGTTCGGCAAAATTTTAAGAGGTTATGGAGGAAGTGATTCTAAGACGATTTTTCATTTACCACATTTTGACCCGAAGCTTAGTTTTCGAGATATTTAATGATAAAGGAGTTACTAGTTGAACAGAGACAGATAGTTGAAGTAAGACAGAGTCACGTTATCTCCCTTCAATTAATTGACTGTCCCTGTCTAACTAATAGTACCTTTATTATTGAATATTTTTTTCTAAGTAAACTTCAGATCAAAATATGGAATATGAAAATTTGTCTTGAAATCACCCTCTCTAAAATCCTTTAAAATTTTAAAAAGGTCACAACCTATATTAACTACTATGTATATGTTTAGAAAATATATTTCTAATTATTTATTATCAAATTTGATAGGTGATTTTACATAATCTGTTTTAAACCGAATAATTCATCGTTAATTTTTTTGAGAAAAAAAACATTAAAAAATAACGAGTTGATAAATTATTCACGAATGGCGAAGATGAAGGTGAAGATGATGCGCTACCTTGTTAAAACAGACTACCTGTCTGGTAGCCGGATGAGGACTTAGAAAGAGTCTCTCACTGGTATCGCTTCCGCAGCTAGAACTCTCGCTCATTTCAGTTGCAAATTTTCGTGACGCTCTTGGACTTGGCGGTGCTGCTCTACTTTGTCCACCAAGATTTAAACCTACGTTTCTCGAACAAACTTGCGACTGGATATGTTCGCAAACTCTTCTGAATCTTCGAATGTTTCCTATAAACATACGAGCAATGAGAAACATAAAAACCTAAGGATTTTAATACTCATTCACATATTCGCGATGCTTCTCTCAATCAAGAGAGTTACTCCCAAAAGTAAAATGAATCGAAAAATGGTCGAGGAGTTAGTTTAGCGTAAGTTAGAAGAAATCACCCTTCAATTGGGAGAGGAGGGCTTTCATTTTGGGATAACCTTTATGCACTCGATCAGATTACTATATGGGATGTAACAATGATCCCTTTCGAAATTTTAAGGGTTTGTAGAGGGGGTGGTTCTAGGACAATATTTTATTTACCACTTTTTGATTTCAGACTTTGTTTTCAAAATATTCTATGATAAAGATGCTATTATTTAGACAGAGACACTCAGTTGGTTAAAGTGAGAGAGTTATGTTGTCTCGCTTCCATCAGTTGATTGCCTCTATCTAACCAATAGTATTTTGATCGTTAAATATTTTTAAAACTAAGTTTCAGATCGAAAAATGATAAATGAAGAATCCGTCCCTCTACGACCCCTCAAAATTTTGAAGAGGATCATTGTTATACCTTTTATATGTAAAATTTCATACAATATTAGGCAGAGTTATTGATTTTTGTTTTGTTCAAATTCCTTTTTTTCGTTTTTTTTTTTCTTTTCTTTAAATACAAAAAACAGTTAGTTTCTATAATTTAAGTTAAGAAAATGAATTAGAATATGCGCAAAGAGGAGAAGAAATAATATATGACACAAGTCACTTACCACTGTGCAAAGTAAATGTAATGGCAAATAATGGTTCATTAGGCTGTTTAGAAATAGTACTGATGTCAACTTGAAATCGGACTTGTCGTTGGAACATGGCGGGTGCTGTGCTACCTCTTTTATATTCTACTCGAAATGACATGGGAGAACTAACGCTGTGAGAAAGTTCTGCTATCTGTAAACATATTTTAACAATTATTTAAAAAATTTTTGATTCTGACAAAAATTTACTTTAAAAGTCTTGAATCACAGTAAAAATGACTCAAAACTAATAATCTTTGTCATTGACATTTAATAATCACATTTTTAAAAGAAACTTTAATTCTGCGCAATTTTGAACCAAGAATACATTAATTTGAATTATAAATATTTATTTGTTTATAAATATTTTACATACAGGGAGGATTATAGCCCGGTTAAAGGATGATTTATTATGATGTTGAAATATTCAACAATAAAGGTAGAGCTGTCAAATAGACAGTCAACTAATAAAAGGGAAATGATACCTCATTGTCATACTTAAATTAGCTAATCTCTCTATCCAACTAATTAAATATATTATATATATGTATATATATATATATATATATATATATACATAATATATATATATATATATACATAATATATATATATATATATATGTATATGTATATATTAAACTCTAGATTGAAAAATAGTAAAAGACTTCAAATCAGTTTAATTTTGAAATCATCCTTTAATTAAGAATACGCTTTTTCCGCTGAATATATAATATGTAAATCTAACAACAGGATTCTTCAAATTATTTTAAATCTTAAAATGTTATTTCTATATTTCTTACCGACAAAAAAGCATGAATCAGATCTGCTTTAACGCTGGCTAGTGGTTTACCCTTCACGAGAACTGTAAAGGTCTCATCTTTTTCAGTGGTCATCAAACTACCGAACCAAGATTTCTTAGTAAGCTCTGGGGAAGAATCTGGGGTTAAGTGTACCTAAAATTATAAACAAAAATCAATATATTCTCTCTTGTAATTATTTATACATCATGATTTAATATTATTATATACAGGGTGTAGCAATGATCCCCTTCGAAATTTTAAAGGGTTGTAGAGGTAGTGATTCTAAGACGATTTTTTATTTACCACTTTTCGATTTAAGACTCAGTTTTAAAGGTATTTAATAACAAAGATGCTATTTGTTAAACAGAGACAGTTGGTTGAATTAAGAGAGAGTGATTCCATCTCATTTCAACCAGCTGACTGTCTCTGTTTAGCTAATAGTATTTTGATTTTTAAATATCGTTAAAATTAAACTTCAGATCGAAAAATGGTAAATGAAAAATCGTCATAAAATCTCTTTATCTACAACTTCTTAAAATTTAATTGTTACACCCTGTATATTACGATTGCATATTATGATATGCAAGGTTTGTCGAAATTAATTACTCTCCCAGTTAAAAGGTGACTTCTTGATATATTAAACTACGTATTAGAAGCTAGCAACACCATAACGACAGGCCATACCAAAAATTACACAGCATTTTTGGGCTCTTCGAATATGCAAATTTTGATATTTGGGTTCTTCTAGTTTTCAAAAAATTATGGTGTTGCTAGCTTAAACTTAAGCTGCCAACACCACAGAAAAGAATGGAGTGAGTTATAAAAATGAAACGAATAGCATATTTTTAGGCTATTTTTAGGCTGTTGAATAACATTCAAAAAATTTTAAAAACCTATTCTAACTATAAAAAAATGAAACAAAAAATTGTAAAAACTAATAAATGATCCAATTAAAACAGAAATAAAACCAGATTTTAGAGCTATTTTTGAACTCTCAAAAACATAAAAATTACTCAAAAAGAAAAACGCAGACACACTCATTAAAAACAACCTTTTTGTACCAACGCTCAGAAACTATATTTTACAAACGTTAAACAACAGAAATATGTAGAGTGTAACAATGACATCTTCCATAAATTAGAATCAAAATAGGGAATTAACATAAAATAAAAAATTGTAGAAAAAATAATTCTAAGATAAATTTTTCTTAACTATTTTTTGATCTAAGACTTAATTTTCAAGATATTCAATGGTAAAAATACCATTAATAGAAATAGATGAATAGACTGAAGAACGTCACTCTGTCTCACTTCAATTGTCTATCTGTCTCTGTCTAACTGACAGAACCTTTATCATTGAATATCTTAAAAATGAAGCCTCTGATCAAACAGTAGTAAATAAAAAATTGTCTTAGGAGTACTTTTTCTATAGCCCCTTAAATTTCTGGAACATGATATTATATTACATCCTGTATACAGAAAAATATTCTGCAATTTGAAAAAATGATAACAACTCCTAAGAGCCAAAATAAAAAAAATTCCAGTCAGAGGCCAAAAACCACAACTGGGCATTTTCGGGCTTTGCATTAGAACACACATCAAATATGTCAATGACCCCTAAGAGCCAAAAATCTTTGAAAATGGCATTAAGAGTATTGTCATGTTTATTTGGATGTAGTTTACCTTCCGGACTTTAAATGCAATTTTTTGAGTTTTTTTTGCTCTTATGGGTTAGGGGTATATAAGCAGAATGGATTTAAAAAATTTTTTCGATGTTATTAAGATCCCCAAAAATAGCTTAAAAATAGGTTTTTCATTTAATTGTTATATCTCACTCCGTTCTGTTTTAGGGTGTTGCTAATTTAAATTAAGCAAGTAAGGCTGCAGTATCTTGAAAAGCAAAAAAATCGAAATTTGTATATTAGTAGATCCCAAAAATGCTGTGTAATTTTTTTTTTTTTTGCGATCTCTCGTTGTGACATTGCTATTATATCTTTATTATTGAACATCTTGATAGCCAAGCTCCTGATTGTGAAGTGGCTAAGGACTTTGTTCAATGCCAGGAATCACCCCTTAAGAAGAATCGCGTTTTTTTTTTTTGAACACCCTGTATATTATTGTGGTAAACTCTTACCACACGGCAATTGATTTACTCACTTCTACACCTTCCCGCTCTTTCTGGGATTTGAGTATTTAGATTCAAAAGTTTTGTAAACTTATATTGCACAATTTTTGAAAACTGGGAAAAAGTTTTGACCCCTATTACAATATTTATGAGCAAAGCATGAAAGGTAAAAAATCCCTCAGCACGTAAGCCCGCCACAACGCATCGGCCCGTAGCAATTTTCGCATAAGGACCGCGGACCGAATCTACCAGCCCGCTGGCACTAAAAGGGTCAATACATTCAGATATTACACCGAGTTAAATGGCAATATTGTTAAACTATAAAAACTTCTTTCGTGCTGTTTTAGACGGCACTGGATCAAGCAAACCTCGAGTACCAAAAATGTGTCAAACGTTTCTGATTTGCTTTTTTTTTGTAATTCTTCAGACATCTCGTGCATTAAAATTCGATCGCACTGAAAGACTTTCGAGCGATACAAAAGAAAAAACATCGAGTTAACAGAATTCTTGGGACAAGGAAAAAATCAAGTGTGTGCGACATTCGTGTAAAGTTTGTTCTTCTAGCAAAAACTGGAGCGAAAGCATAGCTTCGCGTGCTCAAGATCATCAACACCTTGAACAATGCTTCGAAAAATATCGCAACTGCCATAAGTATGAAAGGTTTTTTTTTCGATTTGTATCGTGTATATGTAACAATCAATTTTCTGCTCTACCAATAAATAGAAAATGTTGATTTTGTCGAATTTATTCTTTTCTGCTAGTTTGCATACTGGTTTGCATATACCATTCCACCAAAATGCGTAGGATTTTTGATATTTGCACAACTGCTAATTTTTCAAGGTCAAGCATGCATAGCAGGCATTCGGACTTTCAGCGATTAATATTTAACCGGCGTGCATACGTTAAATTACCTCTTCGGTACTGGTGAGCAATTTACGACGGTGAAATCTAGGACTACCCAAAAATGAATTTTTAATGGTGGTTAATCTTGACTTCCAATGATGAGCACCAGATCCAGCACCAGTATGGGGTGAACCAGGAGGCGTAACACCAACTGCGACCACTGTAAATCGAACTACATTTTAACCATATCAATGTTTGCATAAACATCATTAATTCTGTATTGGTATATCATTCGGATTCATTTGTTTAATCATTATTCATATCTTTCTCCTACTCGTTTCAGATTATTATACTTATACAGGGTGTAACAATATTTCAAAAATTTAAGGGATCACGGAGAACATAATTCTACGATGATTTTTCACTTACTAATTACATTAATATTCATTTATAAAGGCGTTATTAGTCAGACAAATGCTGTCGGGTGACTGAAGTGAAATAATACCATGCTGCTTTATTTTGAATTAAATGACTGTCTCCGTCTAGCTAACAGCACCTGTACAATTGAATAGTTTGAAAACTAAACTTCAAGTAGAAAAGTGGCACACACTCAAAATCGTCTCAGAGCCCCTTAAATTTATGCAATATTCCATCGTTACACCCTGTATTAGACAATTATTGTTTTTTATAGAAACTACGCGATACTGTTATGAAATTTTTATGCAAAACTGTGAAACAAAAAACAAAAATTATTTATATCGATGAATAGTTATGTTTTATGCAAATACTGCAAAGAAAAGTAGAGAGGTCAAATTACTTCCGGATGTATAGAAATATTTTCACTTCTCTTGAAAAGGTAATTCCTGATGTCAAACTACCTTAGTTAGTCAGCCAGAAGACTAATTAGTCAAAAGACAGTACGAAGCCATTTTCTTACTTCAATCGGCTGTCCCTGCCCAATAGTACAGTTATCATCGGTAATCGAATGTTTTGACAATGAAGCTTAAAATTAAAACACAGCAGAGGAAAAATCGTTTCACAGTTTGGCGTAGAAAAATCTATCTTTTAAAAAATAAGATTCGTTTATCTCTGAATACCCTGTAGGATTGTTCAAGTATAACAATTGACAGTAAATAACTGTTCTAGCTCACATTCAATTTTCACAGTAGGAGAAGAATACTATAATGTAATAACTTTAATAATATAATTAAAAGTATAACGTACAAAAACAAAAGAAGAAACTAACTAGCGCAATTAATTTACCTGGTTGCACGTCATTGAGTTCGATTCCAACATTAGGAAGAACAGTAGCTGGTGTTTGGGCTGTAATAGCTTGACCAGCTGAAGGATTTCCATTACCACCGACGGAAAGTCGGTGAGGACTGCTAGTAACTTGACCGGAATGAGAACTCGGCGTTGCCCTATGTGGACTTAACAATCCGGAGATGTTAGGCCCGTGCAAGGGCGAACTACCCGGTGTCGATGCAAGCGAATGTGACGCATGGGTGTGACATCCGGTACTTGGAGATCTTCGCGCATGATGTCTAGTACTGTAAATTGATTTATCCTTACAACACTTTCTCTCAATATACCTTCTTCCTTCCAGACACTCTTTAAATTTATTTAAAATTCTTATTTTATTAATTATAGGAACACGTTAATTATAATTCCATACTACTATGTACTACTGGTGGTATTGAATTAATACAACAATTTTCTAACACCAGCCATTATTAATAGCGATTCTACATTTTCTTTTCCTTTTTAAATAATTGAGCAAATAAATTTAAATCATTTTAAAAATAAACGGCTAATGTTCAATCCGTCGCAAAGCGCAAGGTTTTTCCTAATGCAAGTAGTCGAACGTGGTGTTTCTGACACCTCGACTAAAAATATTATCTATTCTTAGTTGTCTTTTTTTCTATTTATGATTTTAGACTATTCTATTTATTTTATTACACTTATCTCTTTTTTTATGTTCAAGTTATCAGAAACTTATATGAATTTATTTGCACGCGTCCACGATTATACATTTTAAATAAATTGTTCTTTTGGTCTATTTCTTACTTAATTATTATAATTAATCAGTTTCTTAATATTACTTTTGTGCATATTTCTTTAAATCTTAGCATATACGTAAATTTTATAACAACGTATAAAAGGGGCAAATCAAATACTTGCCATTTCAATGTATTATAAAAATAAAAATAAAAATCTATTCTTCTATCTGTCTAAATGTAATTGCATTGTAATTTATAATATAATTTTTAATATACGCGTTAAATTTACACTTTCAACACGCATTGAGCGTACGTTTATTTAATGAATTTGTCAAGCCAAAATCTTGTATCAAAAGCAAATATCAGATAGAATAGAAATATGTCTATTACATTTAATTATAAACAAAAGGCTAATGTAGGGTGGTGTTGCAAAATTGCTGCATTTCCTTTAAGGAGGATACTCTTGAAGGTGAATCGAGACGAAAAGTCTTTTAACGTTTCTCAATTCAAAAATTAGATTTCGAGATATTTAATGATAAAAATAATAAAGTTATGCCTTTTCTTATTTCAACTATCCGTCTATCACTGTCTAGCTAATAGCATCCTTAGTTTTAAATATCTCGAAAACTAAACTTTGAATCGAAAACTAGTACAGGACTTTTCGAATCGATTTAGCTCGCAGAAGTTGCTCTTCAAAGGAAGTACATAAATTTTGCAATATCCTGTATAAGATTTCACTTAAAGAGTGGCAATAGCTTGAAAATTACTTAATTTTCAACACATACTATTACTATCTCAAGAGATTATACAGTTAAGCAAGAGTTTATAGAGATTATACCTTAAACTTAGAAATTTTATATTCTACAAAATATTAATTTAAAAATAAAAAATAAAAATATTAACACGATTCTTTCATACAGGGTGTTACAAAATAATCATACTTCCTTAAATAGGGCGATTGCTGCCGCTATTCTATGAACTTTTTCATTTTGCCATTTTCTAATCCAAAATTTAGTTTTCGGGATATTCAATAATTCAGGTACCATTAGTTAGAAAAAGACAGAGAGATAGTTGAAGTGAGATAGCATTTCTCTGACTCACTTCAACCATTGGAATGTCTTTATCTAATTAATGATATTTTTGTCATAGAATATCTTAAGAATAAAGCTTCAAATCAAAAATGGCAAAAAAAGAAAAAGTTCTTAGAATGCCGTCAAGAATCGTCTCCTTTGAGGAAATACGGTTGTTTTGTAACACCTTGTATAAATCAAATAATTAATTGTTAAATCCTTAAAATAATTTGTCTTGATTAAGAAAACTGAACATATAGATAAGTGCTATACAAATGACTGAAAATCTATAATATATTAATACGCAGGATGATTACCTAGATTGTCTTCTAGGCGTAAGAGGCGAACCATGACTAATTTGGCCAAGATTCAGTGCCGTGCTACCATTTACTCTACAGGTGTCTACTCGTTTTCTTGGAGGATCAGCTTCCAACTGTCCTACAGAACCTCGCATGCTACCTCTCATCACTTCAAGTTCATCTTCGCAAGCGGGTCTTCTTCTTTTCCTTTCCAGCAATAAGAAGTAAATCACCTTTTCCGTATTATGACTGAAACAATAAAATCTCTATGAGCCTCAAGGCAAAACTTGCTCGAATACACGATTTATCATAAATAATTAAATCTCTAAGAGTTAACTATGTAATATAATTATAACACTATCTATTATATTTATAAATACTGCAGTTGTACGAGAAAACAAAAATATGAATAATGAAGAAAATGAATTAGTAGGTAGAAAAGAATTATGATTAAAATATTATTTATATAATTCTAAGTATCACATTTATAGTTAGAGAATTAATTAAGAGAGTCACACTAAAATCATATTTTTTTAATTTTGCTTAATATTATTTGTATAAACAAGGTATTCCAGTATAAGATACGGATAAAATTTAAGGGATTGTGGAGAAAGTGATTTTAAAACGATATTCAATTTATCAACATTCAATCTGAAATTTAGTTTTTAGGATGCTGACTGATAAATGTGTTATTAGTAATGAAGTTTAATTAGTAATTAGTTAGGAAACACAGTCATCCAGTAGAAGTAAGACAACGTGGTGTTATTCAACTGAAAAAATATTTTTTCACTTCAATTATTTTTCTGTCTACAGGGTGTTTCAGTGGGTTACGACCAAATTTTAAGGGGTTGTTGAGGGAGCGATTCTAAGACGATTTTTCATTTACCACATTTTGATCTGAAGCTGAGTTTTTGAGATATTTAATGATAAAGGTACTATTAGTTAGACAGAGACATATAGATAATTGAAGCGAGACAGAGTGGGGTGTTATCTCACTTCAACTAGCTGACCGTCTCTATCTCTAGTTAATTACTATTAACTAGATATTTATATAAGAGATTTAACAATAAAAATACTTTTTTATTGCTAAATATCATAAAAATTAAGCTTCAGATCGAAATATAGAAAACGAAAAATTGCCTTACAACCCTACAACCCCTTATAATTTGACCGTACCTCACTGAAACACCCTGTACACGTAATTAAACATCACTAACCATAACTAACACTGAAACATCTTAACATCTTGAAAACTAAACTTCAGATTGAAAAATAGTAAACGAAAAATCGTCTTAAAATTATCGTCTCACATTTACTCTGCAACCCCTTTTAAATTTATGTACATGTAATAAGAAGAGAAGCTGCTCTTATTTCAGTTTAATTTCAAAAGTAACATCGTTAAAAAGAAAATGAGATTCTTAAGGCCACAAATTTATCAAGGATTAGAATAAAAGTAAATTACTTTCAGCAAGTAAAAATTAAAATAAAACAATAAGATTATGATTTGTTAAAATTAAGAATATGATAAATTTCAATAAAATTCTTAATTAACTCACTTTGGACTGAGAAGCTCTTCAATAAGCTTGTCGCGTTCTTTAAAACAACCAAGGCTTGCAATAGCTTGTAAAACATCAGGATCGATGGCGTCTACGGACGGAATAACGTGCGTTTGCACTACGTCCATCATTGAGAGTTCCAGTTCCAGCTCACCTTTGCCAGCTGCCGTTACCCACATATGTCTATTAATCTCAGCAAGCTGGAATAACATAGATTTTTCACCTTTACGCAAAATAAGAAGAAAGATAATCGTGAAGAAAGTTTCTATAATTTAACTTAAATACATATTAACACGAATTAACAAATTTGTCATTAAGTTTTACGTAAAACTCAATCTTATTTTATAAAAATGATTACACATCTTAATCTTTAATAATTGAATAAGATGCATAATACTCACCGTCAATCTTTTATCAGGATCAACCTCGATCATTCCCCTAAGAAGATTTTGACATTCCGGTGGTACAAAGTGTGGAATATAAAACACTCCGCGTTTTACTTTCTCTAAAAGTTTCCTCAAATTATCATCGTCAAAAGGTAAAGCACCTACTAATAATGCATAAAGTATCACTCCACATGACCACACATCTGCTTTCCTACCATCGTATTTTTCCCCCTAAAATAAACAAAATTATAAATATCATAAAATTACTTGTTGTCTATTGAGCATATTATCGATCTGTAATATGGTGCAAGGGAACGTCTCTTTCTCACTAGTAAATTTAGTTTGCAGATAAATTAAATTCTATTTGTTAAGTAGTATTAATTTTTATTGATTATTTGTGAAATCAATGAAAAACTGTCCAATCTCATTGTTCTCTGGATGATGAAAGATAATGTACTCCAAGTATTTTATTCAATGACTCACACAATTATTCATAATAATAAAGAATTTTCATAATTTTAGTACGACTAAATAAATCAAGAAAAAAGAAGACAATTCATGAAATATGTTCATAAAATTGTTCTACGGGATGTCTTCAATGAATCCTTTTTCAATGGATTATTCCTGATGCTCGCACAATTCTGTGTTTGCTTTAGTATTTTTTAATTTTAAAATCTTAATTTCCAAAATACCCAACAATAAAGATATTATAAATTATTAATTAGAGTGAATCTCATTTCAATTAGTCAATTGTCTCTAATTAATAGTGCCTTTTCATTGAAAAGTCGTAAAGGATTTTCAACTTAATTCGATGCTAGGAATCACCCCTTAGCTGGGGATGCGTTTGTTTTCAGACACTCAATATATTTATGTTCTTGTACAGTCTTAGGAAAAAGTTTATCTTACGATGAACAGATAAAAATAGAAAATGTACCAAAATTTTCGCACTTTCTTTAAAGGGGATTAAACCAAGGTCCAAAATATCAAGTTAAAAATCCTCCGCCATTTTTCAATTCGAAACTTAGTCTTCGAGAAGTTCTATAATAAATATAGTATTAGTTAGACAGAGATAAATTGACAGTTAAAATGAGTCAGACAAAAGATAGAACGGTATTATCTCATTTCAACTATCTATTTGTCATTGTCTAATTCTTGTAGTGCTTTTATTATTGAATATCTCAAAAACTAAGCTCTGAAAAAATCAAAAGTACTAAAAGAATAACAAATTATACGAGAAAGAACTTTTTTAGACGGTTTATCTCTCGAAACAACACCCCTAAAGGAAGGGCATTGATTTTGAAAAACTCTGTATAAAACAGATTTTTTTAATAAATTTTGCTTACCCTGATTACTTCAGGACAGGCATAATGTGGAGAGCCACAACTTGTTTCTAACATGGAACCTGCAGGCTGCAATGATGCCATTCCAAAATCTGCTATTTTAATATTATTCTTTTCATCCAATAACAAGTTTTCAGGCTTGAGGTCTCTGTGACTAAGGATAAAAATAATTGTAATTAAATTCTTAACTTTGTTTCGGTTGATATATAATCACAAGAATGATTATAAGATCGAAAAATAAAATTATTTAAAAAATAATTATAAATATATATTTTTTAACTCGAATAATGTTTAATATAAAAATCATGTTATAATTTGAGTTTGCTGCTTAACCTTATTATTCTTTTCCTTCTTTAAAAATCTTATTTTTGTTTTTATTTCCAATTATAAATACAGAAGATGTTTCAATGAGACCAAATTTTAAGGGGTTGTAAAGATGACCATTAAATGCCCATTCTAAGACGATATTTCATTTGCCACTTTTTGATTTAAAGCTTTGTTTCAAATATATTCAATTATAAAAATGCTATTAATTAAAGGGAGATAGTATTGCTGACCTCAACTAGTTGACTGTGTCTCTATAATATAATAATAACCAATAATATCTTTATTGTTAAATATCATTAAAACTAGCCTTCAAATTGAAAAATAATTAATGAAAAATCGTCTTAAAATTACCCTCTTTACAACCACTTAAATTTTAACAATAACTTATTGAAATACCCTATACAAAGTATTATATTTATAATATGACAAATCCTTCACAAATATGAGAGGAAATAAAAGAAAATATTTTTTATTCCTTTTATTATTTCACACAAATGAATACTTATTCCCGTTTATGTAAGCAAGTATAAGAATTTGTTGTATATAGATAATTCTAATCTTGAAACACCAATTAAATTATTTTCATAATTTTTAATATCATATAATTTTAACACAAATTTAATATCCCATTATTTTTATTTATTATTTTCTTGTAAAATCTATAATCTCAAAATAAAATTATATAATTAAAAAAAATAATTATTATTTTATATTTTATAATTATAAAGTAATAAAGAAATTAATTAATTATTTATAGAAATTAATCACTTACCATATACTATGGCTATGGCAAAAATCTAGTGCCGAAATAATTTGCCGAAAAAACCTTCTTGCTTCTTTTGGAGTTAATCTCCCTTTTTTTACTAGATAATCGAAAAGTTCACCGCCCGAGACATGCTCCAAGACAAGATAGCTAAAATATAAAGTAAAAATTCTAATTAAATAAACTGTCTTTAGTATTTTCTATTGAATAAACTAATTTAGTAAAATAGATTTTATAAACAAATTTCATAAGAAAACCTTAATAATTTGCGATATTATACACACATGCCAATGCGCATGAGCATACAAGTAAATGTGGTATGCTCGTACACATATCTGTATTATCTTGTGATTTATTAATCATTTTTTAAATAGTATTGAATTAATAAATACTCACAGGTACTTTTTGTTTTCATACACGTCTGAGAGTCCTAGCACATGTGGATGATCGATTAATTTCATAATGGCAATTTCACGTTCTACTTTCATCAACACGGATTCCGACAATTTTTCGCGATTAATAATCTTAATTGCCACTTTCTTATTTAATACACAATGCACGCCAAGCTTCACTAAACCTAGTACAATGAAAAACATCATTACTTTAAAATAATTCATGTAATACATGTAACGTCTATGATATATCCAATGTATATTATAATCCAATATAAATTAAAAAGTTTTTTACGTATATATACGGTATTTCAACCGATATACAATTTTCATTCAATTTCGCTAGTTTTTTTTTCTAAAATAAAATTTGCTTTTTCGCAATCCATATAATATGAAAATTCCTCTAAAACTGAATATACGTGACTCTCAAAATAAAAGAATCGTTATTAAAAGATGTCTAAATAAGATATAATAATAATAATTTGTAACCAGTAATAATGATAAAAAAGTTGATTTTCTTAAATATTATAACATTGGTTATTACATCAAATAATTATGAATTACTGTTAATTAATGAAATTGCAATTAAATTTATGTTTAGACAAAAGGCACTAAAGATCGATTTTAGTTTGCTCATATTACCTATATGCACAAATATATGTGTCTACACGAAGAAGATCTGAAGGATGACTCATGGACAGGTAAATGTGAAAAGGAACCTTCTTTTAATTATTTGAGAACATTCAATGAAAAATGATCTAATCGATTTTCTTATTATTATAATTCATATCATAGAAAAAATTATAAAGTGATTATGCATGTTTTACGTTAATGAATAATCTAATAATATACCACTTATAATTATGGATACACATGCACGCATAATTTAATTTCTAATTTTTTAAATCGTAAAACATTTTATTATTATTTAAATCTTTTCTTATTTTTTTATTAGTTGTAATTGTATTTCTAGTAATTTTTTTCTCGAAAGATGTAAGATTATACGCAATTTTTATATATAAGATTTTTAGAATCCAACATCACTTTTGAAAGGATTGTTTTTAACACGATTCTAAAATATTTTTTATTTTTGGTATTTTTTTATTTTTAATCTCCCTTCTCAACCATATGACTTTTTCTTTATCAACTAATATAGTTTAATACTGAAAGAATGATATTTTTACTGTAGAATATTTTGCTTACACGTACCCACACACATGCACAAACATATAAATTACGCTTTTTCCTGTTAGAAAAGTAGTACAGAACTTTTCATTCAAATTCATATCTGTATATGCGGGAAACATCAAAATAAAATATGATTTATGATTTCTTAAGAATATAATTAAAACTTTCTTAATTTTTAAATAATCACTACAATATTTAGAAAAATATTATATATTTTATATTTAAATTTATTCTTTATAGAATTTACATTGTTTTTCAATATGAACTATTAGTGAATATTATTCATTGAATGATATATTTTCTCTTCGAAGTTTTAAGGGATTGTAGAGGAGGCATTCTACAACGATATTTCATTTACCATTTTTCAATTTGAATCTCGCTTTAAAGATAGTTAACAATAAAACCACTATTAGCTGAATAGAAACGCATAGCTAATTAAAGTGAGATGACATCACTCTCTTCTCTTACTTCGACCAACTGATCGTCTCTGTCTAACTAATAGCATCTTTGTCATAGAATATCTTGGAAGGTAAGGTTCAAATCAAAAAGTGATAAATGAAACATCACCTTGGAATCTCTCCCTTTACAGTCTCTTAAAATTTCAATGGATACCATTGTTATACCCTGCATATATATTATATTAAATAATGATGAATTACTGTGTTAAATAATGAAATTTCAATATATACAGAGTGTTTCTAAATCGATAGTCATCGCTTACATCCTTTAAAAACGAGGGTAAGTTGAATCGAAATGTCCTATAGAACTTTTGCGAAAAATACATGATTATAGAGTTACTGCAAATTTAAAATTAAAAGGTACAGGCTAATCTCGAAGCTCGTTTAAGCTGTGGTGTCATATTTTTTAAATATGAGCAGTAAGTAGGCGTGGCTTCCCATTTTGTTCCCTCCCACTCCTTACAGACTACAGGGAGTATCGGTGTTCCACGTTAGGCTTCGGCGTTCAATGACAATCATAAATTTCAATTTTCTAGAATTCCTTTTTCTATCATTACATTATCGTAAGAGTATTATCAGAGTATTACCGAGATTCACTTGCGTGATAAGATCTTTCCGTTAATCATTAAGTTGCAGTGATAGACAGCTAAGAATTATCCTATTATATTCGTGTTTTGTCTTATTTTCATGAGAAAAATCTCAGTAATACTCTAGTAATACTCTCATGCGTGTGTGTTTGACAATCTGATAAGAAAAAGTAATTTCACCGACGCTCGAGTTCCTGTCGAATAAAAATATCAAAGAACGCCGAAGAATAATGCGGAACACCGATACTCTCAGTAGGTTAAAAGGAGTGGGAGAAAAAGAGGTGGGAAGCCACGCCTACTTACCGCCCTTATTTGAAGAATTTGACACCACGCTGAAATAAGCCTCGAGATTGGTCTATATTTTTTAATTTTAAATTTGCAATAACTCCATAATTATGAATTTTTGGCAAAAGTTGTACAGGACTTTTCAATTCAACTTATCCTCTTCTTCAAATGGTGTAAAGGATGATTGTAAAAGACTATTGACTTAGAAACACCCTGTATAATATTGTATAAAATCTCTATGAAATTAATTTAAAGAATAAGATACGTAGTCCACGCAATAATTTTTTTTTTTACATTTTTCTATAACAAATGCGAAATTAATATTATTATTAATAGAAAACTTATGTTACTAATTAAGTGAATTTTTAACAACTTTTAATAAATATTGGCTATAAAGTATATAACCTATGTAAGATTACGAATATAAAAACTTGAAAATAAACAGATTTTCAGTTTATATACATCATTTATTTTAATATTTAATGTTCTAGTGATAGGTATAACTTCTAAAATATTAATTTAAAAATCCAAACAAATTTTTTAAAATTATTTATATTTTATTATCCTGTTTAGCGCATTGAATAACTCATATACAGGATGTAACAATGATCCCTTTCGAAATTTTAAAAGTTGTAAATAAGAAGATTCTATGACGATCTTTCATTTACCATTTTTTGATCTGATATTTTAAAGATATTTGACAATAAAAATATTATTAACTAGACGGAAATAGTCAGCTAGTTGAAGTAAGATGACATCACTTTCTCTTACTTCAACCAACTGACTGTCTCTGTTGAACTAATAGCATCTTTGTCATTGAATATCTTTAAAACTAAGTCTTAAATCGAAAAATGGCAAATAAAAAATCGTCTTAGAATCACCTCTTCTACAATTCTAAAATTTCGAAAGAGATCATTGTTACACCCTGTATTTATTTATGAAATTAGTATTATTTCTTTATTTTTGTTTATATATTTATTTATTTATACTAAAGAATCTTTGAATTAAGCACAATTATACAAATAATATAATTACTTTTATTTAATTCATACTATTTTCATATTTTCTTATTCTTGTAGTAACAGACTCAAAATTATTAAGGAATATAAACATTTCTATTATACTTTAATGAAAGTGAAATTTTTATAAGGTACGAATTACATATTTAAGCTGTGATGTTACTTAAAATTTAATTTAATAAGATTCTATTAATCATTATATATACGTATAGAAAATATTCTAGAATTCCATCAATTATTATCGAGTAATTTTTCTTATTAACGATTATCCATTTACTAAAAGAAATAGTAAAAAAGTTCTATTAAGTTTAAAGAAAAAATTCTACTATTGCTTAAGTTAATTAAGCAATGGAAAACTATATGAAATTGAGAATTCAATATAATTTAGAATATCATTTTTTCACAAAAAACCCTTTAAATGTCCAAGATTAACAAAATAATTAGAAATGGTAGTAAATATCAACAAGATACATAAAGTATGTTTGGAAAAAAAAAACACATTTCCAAATTAAGGGATATAACCTTAAAATTAAATTATAATGTATTATAATTTTATAATTATAATTTGTATATAATATAATTTAAAATAATAAAAGTATAATACAAACTGTATAAGTTATAATCTGTTATAATTCTTTGAACCGGAGCTTAGTTTTAGAGATATTCAATAATAAATGTACTATATTAGACAGAAACAATGAGCTAGTTGAAATAAGCCAACGTAGCATTCATCAGATTTCAGCTGACTGTCTCTCTGCTTAACTGAGACAGGTTTAAAGGTTTAACTACCCTTATTATTGCATATATCAAAAAAACAAAATCTGAATCACCCTTTAACTATAATTGTATATGGATGTAGATGTATATTTTATAATGCAGATTTCATAAATATAGAACAAACTCGATTGAAGTAAGAATACAAAATTAAAGAAATGTCCAATCCAATGTGCAGAAAAATTTTAAGCGCAACCTACATGACAAATTTCAGCGAACGCCAGGTAAAATAAATAAATCAATATAATCATATAGAAGTTGTTGGCTATATCGCAGATTCTAGTAATAAAATCCAACGAGCTAAAGCCAAATACGAGTATTTTGATATAAAACAGCAAGTTATTTTGTATTTAATGATGAATTTAATTAAGAAATGTATAGATCACTCGAATTCTTAATTTATTTATAAATTCAAGATCATCTTTACAACCCTACAATCTTCCAAAAACCGTAATACCAAACTAACTTATTTTTAAACTAATTTATTTTTTTTAATTTTTAATCCAAGATTTCTGACGCAATAATTTAATATGACTTAAATTATATTACAAATCAGGAATAGTCATTATTAAGGGTCAAAGTTTTACTTAACAATGTACAGTATATTACAAAATTAATGGAATTTTCTCAAAGCGATTATTTTTGAGCCTAAAGTCGATAAAGCATTTCTTCCTATTTTCCAATTTAGGACTTTGTTTTTAAAATTATAAACTTTTAAAGCTGAGATCAATAGTGCGGCAGAATTCACGCGTCCGTCAACAAAGGAAAGCGATAACGTCACATTGCAACGCTACTATTTGTACTTTGTTGTCAAGTGCATAATAAATAGTGCCATGATACAGGTTAGAAAGAAATGTTTATAACTCAAAAATACTCCAAATCAAAAACTGGATGCATCGCTCAAAAATCATGCGACCCTAGCTGTCGAAATCCTTATATTTATATCAATGACTACACAAATATACAAGTAAAAAATAATTCTATCAAATAAAATGGAAGCAACATATTGAGTAATTGTATAGATACTATAGAAGAAAATTAGAAGAATAACTGTTAACCAATATAGGTTATCCCGAAAACGATGTTCTCTTTTCAAATCAGGAAATTTGTTCGAATTTTGCGCGAAAAATGCATTCGAGTATAGAGACACAACGCTAATTTCAATACGTCAAGAGTTGCAAGGAGAATCACATTGAAAAATATAATTTGCTCCAATTTAAAGCGCGAGCAGTGATACTATCTCGCAATGCATTAGAAAAATCAGAAAAAGAAAAATAAGTCGTCTTTTAAGATTTTGAATTTTATAAGAATTAAAGGCCTTTATAGATTTGGAGTAATCGTTGTCAAACGATTTACCGCGACTTGAAAGTCATCGCACTTCCCGAAACGAAGAGCGATTTCTGGCGTTATTCTAAAAAATACTTTTTCCCCTTGACATTTTTTGAATCGAAGCTTTATTTTTAAGATGTTCTACGGCAAAGATAACATTAGTTAAACAGAGTCAATTCGATAGTTGAAACGAGATAGCGACGCTTTGTCTCAGACGAACTATCGAACTGACTCTGTGTATAACTAATGACATCTTTAACATTAGACTACCTTAAAAATAAAGTTTTAAATCAAAAACTGTCGAGAAGAGGAAGTACTTAGAGAATAACGCTAGAAATCACCCCTCTTAAAGGAAGTACGATCGTTTTGCAACACCCTATATTCAGGGGGTGTACCATTTCTCTTACAGTAGTCATAATTTACAACCCTCGAAGATGAGGGAGAGTTGAATCGAAAAGTTTTGTATAATTTTTTTCGAAAATGCATAGTTATGGTTTTATTGCAAATTTTAAATTAAACGAATAAGTCAATGTCGCGCCTCAGTGTAACTGTGACTGAGATTTCTCAAAATGATGCATTATGCATTTTTGAAAAATGTAGTAAAGTTCTTTTCAAATCAAATCACTTTTCCTTATCTTTAAAAAGTGTAAATTTTGATTATTTGAGCAAAAACATCCTGTACATCAGTATTGTAAAAGTAAGCACTGATTCATGCTAACACAAACATCACTTGAATGATTTTAGATTGAGCAATTTCGTAAAAAATTATATTGAATATAAATCATATAAAGAGATTAAGTTTTTAAAGTTTTTAAGACAATTTTGACAGCAAGATCAAGAAAAAAATAATTAAAATTCAGTTATCGTAAAAGTACGCTTCTAATGTTTTGTTTCTTCACACAATAAATGTGTTTTATATATTTTAATATTTAATTTAATTAATTTAATTTATTTTAATATCTTATGAATAAAAATTCATGAACACTACATACACATTTATATCCTGATTTTCTTTCTCCCTCTCTTAATTTTTTATTAACGATCCTTAAAATCGAAAATACGAGGCGTTTCTAAGAAAATTTATTTCCAGTTAAGAGGTGATTTTTAACTCTAACTTTACCATTTTTCAAATAGAAATACTTTATTATTTAAATTAATTATTAACTAAGTTAAAATAAAAGTTAAAATCAGGCAAACAAGGATAATGATCTAGAGAAGGTAAAATATCACAATTTTGTCTTATTTAAATTAGCTGATTGTTTTTGTTTTTACTAAAACTACTTTTATTATTAAATATACAGGGTGTTACAAAACAATCGCACTTCCTTAAAGGGGATGGTTTCTGAGGCTATTCTAAGAACTTATTCCTCTTGGCATTTTTTGATTTAAAGCTTTATTTTCAAGATATTCAACGATAAAGATTCCACTAGTAAGACAGAGACACTCCGATAGTTGAAGTGAGGTGGCGCCACTCTATCTCGCTTCAACTATCGGAGCGTCTCTCTCTTACTAGTGGCATCTTTACCATTGAATATCTTGAAAATTAAGCTTTAAATCAAAAAATGCCAAGAGGAAAAAGTTCTTAGAACAACCTCAGGAACCAACCCTCTTTAAGAAAGTGCGGTCGTTTTGTAACACCCTATATCAAAAACTAGATTTCAGATTAAAAAAGGAGGTAAATGACTTTTCGACTTAGCTTAATTTTAGAAATCACCTCTTAATTGGAGATTCATTTTTTTTTCCGGACACCCCGTATATTTGAAATTAAAATCAATGTCTGTCATGTATTTCTTATTCTTAAATAAATATTTTTATATTTAACCGCTCTGGAAGCTAAGATATATTACAAAAAATATATAGGACAATAGAATCTTTATCGATAAACATGTATAATACTTTCTATTAGAAAATAGTAATATAACTAAGGTCTTAACTAACACATTTCATTATTCTATATAAATTTATGTATATATTTATGTATATATAGTATGTACAGTATTTGTCTAGCGCGTACACAAGCAAGGAGAAGCCTTGTTTGTGTCGTGGACTATGTAACTTCACTTATACGTCACACAAAGCTTTTAAAAAGTTATGTGAGAAAGTGTGTCAGCTTGATGATTTTCTTGATGTATAAATCTACGGTTATTTTAATAGTTTTTTAATAAGAGAAATTTTTATAGTAAGTTAAAAATTATACTATATAATATTATACAAACGCTATACCAGGATAATTACAGAACTCTGTATATATATATATATATATATATATATATATATATATATAAAAAGAAGCAAATTATAAACGTAAATTAACTTGGTTCGTTTCTTTGTACTGTAATATATATGTACTGTTAGTTAATTTATTATCCGAAGCTGAATTTTTTAAATATTCGATAGTAATACCATTTTGCATATAGTTAGGCACAGATATTGTGGCGTTATCTAACTTCCGCTAACTGATTGTCTCTGTTCAATTAATAGTAGTTTTTTTTAATGAATATTTTGAAACCTATAAACGTCAAATCGACAAACTGCAAACTAACTGAATTACCTTTAAGAGCATGCATTTCTATTTCCGTACACCGTGTATAATCCATTTACTACTTGATTCAGCCTCAAGGTTGTACCCTATTTACATATAAGATATACAGGGTGTCCCGAAGTAAACGCATGATCTTTAAAAGTGTAATTCTTCGTATAAAACTAAGTCAAAATATTCTGTACCGCTTTTCGATCCGGAGCTTAGTTTCTGAGATATACTCCATAATAAAGATAGTATTATAGTTGAGCAAAGATAAACAGAAGATTATCTGAAAAACTAAGTTTTGGATTTAAAAGACTTTATCTTGCTAAAAGATTTAAAAGAATTATATTTCAAAAGACTCATCTACACGGTTTTACGTCAGAGATAATCCTTTTTTAACGCAATGCATTTATTTCCAAAACACCCTATATATATTATAAAAATATATATTAATCTTATTTTTACATTCTCCATTAAATTTTAAGCTAAATTTATCATTCAGGCACTGTTAGTGTATTATTTCCATGAAGAACTTTTTTCATTGTCAGTCTACATTCTACTACCATGCTTAGTTATTTCAAAATTTCTAACTTTGCAGACATATCTCAATAACACAGCTAGTGTCGTTGAGATATTAGCAGTTTATAAAGTATTGTTCTTTTATTGTACTTGCACTTTTTAACTTTATTGCTTACATATAAAGTAACATTGTACTTCTTCAACAAGCAATCATTTCTTTAGTGCATATAATTTTTATTAATAATGATCCCTGAAACATCAACAAATGTTTAGTCCAAAACTTAACAATACAGTTTTTTTTCAACTAATTAAAAGTGACAGGTTTCACACAATTTTATACCACTAATACTAATTCCTTATTTACAATAATAATGTGGCTCGTTAATTTTATTGTTTGGTTTTTAAAATTTTAAAATTTTGAACAGTTTTGACAGAAAACACATATATGAAATTATTAAAAAAGTTAAATAAATCATATTTCAAGAAATAAATACCTATAAATAAATTAAAACAACAATAACTAATTTAATTTTAAATTCTAAGTGTAATTAAACTGTAATCCGTTTCAGCATACAAAATTACAATTACACTTTTATAAGTGTTAAACTATACAGGGCAATCAAAAAAATGACATACAGTCTTAGAAGACCTATTCCCCAGAAGTACAAACTAATAAAAAGTCTACTTGTAATTTTTTAATTTGAGGTTTCATTTTCGAGATTTTCAACGATAATAAAAGTAGTTTTTAACGTAAGATTAAATTAAGATTTAATGTAAAATTGTCAACTGATTGACGTAATATAATACGATACTGTCTCATTTCAATTAGTTGGAAACTCTGTCCCTATTTAATTAATATCACTCTTATCACTTAATACCTTAAAGTCTTATTTTAATTCGCACCAACAAGTAAAAAAGGCATTTTCTATTCGATTTGACTTTAAAAATATGCATGTTAAGAAAATGCACCATTTTTGGAATATCTTATATATAATTGCTTCAACACCTCTTTTAGAACCTGTGGTATATTTAATGTACCATTTAATTTATAGCTTTTTTAGGCAATGGTACACCTGTTGTACCGCCCAATAAATTATTCTTTATTTAGTAGCGTTTGCTGAGATGCAAATCACGTACCATCAATAAACACAATACGCTAGTGTACTAAAATCAAATTATAGAGAAATATAAGTCCCTAGATTTAAAAGGGACCCCTGCGAAGTGGGCACTTAAAGAAATATTTCTAAAAGAAATCACGTGTTACCACATTGCATTTCACATAGTTCTATATATATATCTCTATATTATTTTAAAAAATACTTCAATAAAATTGTTTAAAATCATCAATATGGAAAGTAGGCTAATGCCAACTTCACGCTAGAAAATTCGGCATTCCAAAAACTGCCCAAGCGATTTGCAAAATTTCAAAAGTTCTGTAATTCTCTACCTCGCAAAATAATGCTTTTGGAGAGTGTTGCCATCAAAATTTCAAAAAAATCGAAAAAACTAATAATGCCAGTAGAAAAACATGAAACACTGTAAAAAGCTGCCGTTTTTTCGAGATTTATGAGATTTTGAGGGTGGAGCTCACCGGAACTATAATAGTTCTGTATACAGGGTGTTACAAAATTGCCACATTCCTTCCAGGGGGTTACTCCCGAGGGTAAACCGATTTGAAAAGTCCTTTACCATCTTTTGATCTAGAGCTTAGTTTTCGATAATAATATATTCAATATTATTATAATATATCAATATATCAATAATAATAGATTCAATAATAAAGATATTATTAGTAAGACAGAGACAGACAGATAGTCGAAGTGAGATAGCACCACTCTGTCTCGCTTCAACTATCTGTCTGTCTCTGTCTTACTAATAATATCTTTATTATTGAATATCTCGAAAACTAAGCTCCGGATTGAAAAGTGGCTAAGGACTTTTCGACTCGGTTTACCCTCAGGAGTAACCCCTTTGAAGGAAGCGCGGCAATTTTGCAACACCCTGTAGAACCATCGGTGGACTAATGAGAACTTATTGTTGTTATTTTTCTGCTGTCATTGCCTACTTTTTTGGGAATTATTTCAAGTTTTTGAGAGTTTTAGAGGATAAGACTCACTGAAACTATTATTTTGTGAAGTAATGAAGTACAGAACTCTTAGAATTTTGCAAATCGCTTGGAAAGTTTTTGGAATACTAAATTTTTAAGTATGGAGTATTAAGTATTTACCTTCGATATTGATTATTTTTAACAATTTTATGGAACTATTTGAAATATAATGGGAACTCGTGATTTTTATTTTAAATACTACTAAAGGCAATGCCATAGTCACAGTGATATTTCCACTAATTTTAATGATTAGCCAAAATAACCAACAAATATATATCATATCATTTCAAATTTTTTAAATTATTAATATTTATATAAATTGTATCTGTATTTGGTTAGCATGAAAATATGATCAAAGTATTACAATTTCACGACTTTATGAAATATTATTATAATTAAATTATATTATGTATATATTTAATTTAATCTTTTTATTAAACAAAAATAAATATACTCTTTTTAATTTAAAAATTTGGTATCATAGGATATACATACACAAATCATAATATTTTATTGCTTTCTATTTCTTTTAACTCTATTTTTATGCAAATATTAAGTTAAAATTATATGATAATATATTAATTTAACATATTATATATTGATGTATTATAGGCATATATAATTAGCACAGAAAACTTAATATTTTAGTTTAACTATCTTTAGAGTATCTCTAATAAATCCAAATTATAGTGATTATAAATCAAAAAACCTTTTGCTGTAGTAGATTACTATAACTTTAGAGACACACTTATGTAATTATACAGGATATAACAGTCATGCATTCTAATTTTAGTGATCTTCTAGTTTTTGAAAAACTGCCTGCGCCAACTTAAAGTTAAGCTAAAAATTAGCCGAGTATAAAGATGCAATCAAGATTATATTTTAGGGCTGCTTTAAACGTTTAAAAAATAAAAAAGCTTTTAGAGATAAGTTAGTTTTACCTGAAAAAAATTAAATTAATACAACTTTTACTAAAATTAAAAAGTAAGCCAATCAAAATTTAGGGCTTTAATAAAAACCTCTAAAACTTTTAAGACTTTTAAAAAATAATATATTTTTGAACAAAAAAAAAACTCCTTTGAAAAAATTAATTAAAATTCACACTTCTCAAAACAATAAACTTATCTATATTTACGATTAAATTGTTTGGTTAAATTTTATATATTCTAGTGTTAAATCTATTTTCAGAGTTTTAGAAGTTTTCTGGAAGGACATTAGTCCATAAAGTGAATTAAATAATTATCTCGTTGCTGTAGATGACCTATCGTCGAATTTAGATTATTTTCTTTTGTTGTAAATTTTCTCAATTTTCAAAAGTTTACAGAATGGAACTCTCAGCATCATTGTAATTTTCTAATCAAAACTATTGACTCTACCATGGCACACTAAGTATAAATATATTGGTTTGCCAATGTTCTTTAAAATGGTAGGGTGTTGAAAAGCAAAAAAAAAACAGTAGACATTTTCATGGTAAATAATTATTTTTTAATAAGAAAATTTAATTGAAGAAAGAAATTTAGTGAGAAAAGTACATCATTTTTATCAAAAGACTACTAAAATAATTAAACATTTAAAGTAACAGAGTAATGGGAATAGTAATAGAAATAAAATGAAAATCATTTTTCAACTGTTTCAAAATGCAGAGAGTAAATGTCCAGAACTGTGTAGTATTTTTTATGTGTGAAGTTAGCGCGGCAACATTAATAAAATAAAATTCTTTTTACAGTTCTAGTAGCACATGGGAAAATATCAGAATACTTTATCAAAATTAAGAATAGTTTCACCAATTAACCTGTTAGCGCTCATTTTTTTTTTTAGAAAGAAACAATTGAAAAATATCATTTTTTCTTATCGAACATAATTAATATTTGAATAATTCTTTATTTTAAAACGTAGAAATAAACTCAGTTGTTACAGAATAAAGATTTAGAACTCTACCCAAAGCTTTTAAATTATTTATCTTGATATAAAAAAAAAAATATTTCAGTCGCTCATAACAGAGTGTCACTCGTTTTTGAGTGATAAGGGTTATCAATTTTCAAATAATGCCGTGCTAAGTTTGCAATTCACAAATTTTCGATCTTAATAATTTAAAAACCACATAGAATATTGAAAAATGTTATACTAAAATTTCTTTTTCACACGCTATTAGAACTGTTAATGAAAATGCTACAATTCAAATTTTATTAACCCTTCGTACCATCCCATAACATAGGGGGTACCATAACTCTTTTATTTTCAATACTATCGAGGAACTTTAAAAAGGATATTCCGTAAAACTTTCACCCAATAAAAATTACGAAATTGATATTTCGTTAACCTTCTGCACCATCTCTAAATTATAGGAGGGTGTAATTTTATTATAATAAATAATGTTATTTTGTACAATTATACAGGGTGTTACAAAACGACCGCAGTTTCTTAAAGGGGGTAATTCCCGTTGCTATTCGAAGAACTTTTTCCTTGTGATATTTTTTGATTTGAAGCTTTATTTTTAAGATGGTTCAATGATAAAGATGCCATTAGTTAAAGTGAGATACTCCAATAATTGAAGTGAGATAACATTTCTCTGTCTCACTTGAACTGCCTGTCTTTTTCTAACTAATGGTGTCTTTATTATTGAGTATTTCGAAAATTAAGCTTTAAATTAAGAAATTTCAAAAGGAAAAAGTTCTTAGAATAGCGTCAGGAATCACCTTCTTTAAAGAAGTGTGGTTGTTTTGTAACACCTTGTGTGTATATATATATATATATATATATACACATAATTAATATCATAAACTATGTATTTCCAATTGAAAGAATGAATTAAAAGTTTTTTCAATAATTTAAATTATCATTTTTATATATATTGGTACAAAAAATTTCCTATATACAGTCAGACTTATCAAAATGATCTTACAACATATTGATTAACGTACTCAACGAGACCATTTGGAAAATTTTGCTGTAAAAAATGACTGTAAATTAAATTTGTTGAAAATCCTCGGCCGATTGAAAGAAGCAATCGAAACGCGCGCGCATGGCTAAGTAAACAAAAATATTCTTACTTTAAAATATGTGTATAGCGTTGAACAAAAATAATTGGCAACGATGAAAGTTTTTTGGATGAGGCTCACAAATTATCTCATTTGAAATATTCAAATTTTCCGTTCGATTTAAATGTTAGAAAAAAAAAAAAACAAAAAAATAAAAATTAGCAGGCATCGAAATACCATCAAAGGAATTTTCGTACTGCAAGTTATACGCACCAGTTTGTCCTTTCCCCAAGGTCTTTTCGAGCCGATAAGGGCCAACGAACTGATGAGTCTCCTGGGTGTTAGACCCAACAGGGCTCTCCTTGCCCTGCATTGCCGCCGTGCGGCCACTTTCCTCTTGGTCCGCCAGGATGAAGGCGTTTCGTTTAAAATAGGTGTTAAGGACAATCCCCTTTTTCAACTTTATCTCGCGTCCTTCCCCCGGCACCGTCAGTCGACCTCAACAACGCCCGTGTTTTCAAGGTCCCGTTCTTATTTCACCAGAAGAAGCCTGGGACCGCATCTCTTCCAGACGCGGTTAACGTCATTGTCCAAAGCAACGCGATGATTCCTCACGGTGGAAACCTCAAAAGCATCCGAGAGTTCTCCCACGACAGCTCGCAAGCTCGTCGGTTCCAGAAGCTTACGCAACTCCAGCCGCTATTCGATCATTCTCCAAACTGAGACTCTTAACCGGGGAATATATCACAATCGTGTTGCGGGGTGGTGGGACGAGGGGGAAGAATTTGCGAAAATATCGGAAAGTACCGTACAGAGCAGCCACCCGCAGTTTCATCAATTTTCCTCCAACGATCGACGAGCAGCACCCAGAGGACGATGCTCCTCCAGAGGATGTTTCTCTCTCGTCTCTCCGCACGGGTCTCTCCCTAGATTGATCCTCCTCCAGAGGATGTTTCTCTCTCGCCTCTCCGCACGGGTCTCTCCCCAGATTGATCCTCGAATTGTAACTTCGCAGGAGGACGATGCTCCTCCAGAGGATGTTTCTCTCTCGCCTCTCCGCACGGGTCTCTCCCCAGGTTGATCCTCGAATTGTAACTTCGCAGGAGGACGATGCTCCTCCAGAGGATGTTTCTCTCTCGTCTCTCCGCACGGGTCTCTCCCCAGGTTGATTCTCGAATTGTAACTTCGCAGGAGGACGATGCTCCTCCAGAGGATGTTTCTCTCTCGTCTCTCCGCACGGGTCTCTCTCGATTGATCCTCGAGTTGTAGCTTCGCAGCTAACGGAACGAAGGGGGCCGACGATATTTAGTTTCAGCTCGCAGGAGATCCACCGCCGAGCTTTGACCGTGACAAATCTCTTCGTAAGCTTCTCACCGGAGGATCTCGTTACGCAGGCCGACGACTATTATCCTCGATAGGTCGAAGCTTCACCGTCGCTAAGACGGACGACTCCGAGTTAACCAGCCAAGGCCTTGTTTTCGCGAGGAACGCGATGACGTCATCAAGAGTCCCATGAGACTCTTCTGCCTTGGAAAACCGTCTCTTCGTCGGAGAGACTCCTGGTTCTCGGGTTTTTCCGGTTTTTTTTTTCAGTTTTGTCCTTCAACTTCCGTCGCGGCTTTTCCGCGTTATCCGTGTGACGTCAGCTGATCTCGCACGATCAACCATAGATCAGCGTGGATCCAACCGCGATGGATCCTTCTCCCTTTCCGCGCGCGTGTGCGTGTCTCTCCCTCTCTCTTTCTCTCTCTCTCTCTCTCTCTCCCCCCGTTGAATCGCGACGATGACGATGAACGAGAAGCCGTCCGTGTTCACCAGCAAAAATTTGGATGGCTGTCCTCGAGAAAAGACTCGGTATCACCGTCTCCTCGCCATCGCTCCGTCATCCCCTTGCAAAAGTTAGCAAATATCGAGGTAGGTTCAAGGTCATCCGATAGATTCAGTAGCAAGAGAGTTTTGGAAATATCGCGGGGCTCAATCGACGTGGCAAAATCGATACTCGATACCCGACACCGGGAGATCGGCTAACGACAAATTCTTATGGGTATCCACCACCACCATCACCGCCATCATCGTCACCACCACCACCATCACCATCACCATCACCATCACCATCACCACCACCACCGCCGTCGCCGCCGCCGTCGTCGCCGTCGCCGTCGCCGTCGCCGTCGTCGTCGTCGTCGTCGTCGTCGCCGCGTATCCCGGTGGATCGTTTTTGTTCTGCCTCGTCGAACACTCGTCTAGGTAACATTCACGTGGACAAGGTCGCGTTCCATTGGTTCAATCACATCACTAATAAGTTACGTAAGCCGATTTATTCATAAGGAAACGAGACAAATCCTCCCGCTAATGAACACTTTGCATCGTCGTCGTCGCTCGCACGCGTACATCCATAGCAATTTGCCGTACCAGAGCTTTTTTGGTTTTTGATTTTTTTTTTTTTTACCAAAACCTCTATTCTCCCTCTCTCACTCGTCGAGTACTACGCGGACGTCGCCCATGGACACTTCGGCGAGCAATGGCTATTGCAAGGAATCCGGTTACACTTCGAAGGCAAGTTCGCGAGCTGCCGCTCGCCGAATGTTCACGTGGACATTTCGGCAGGTAGTTTTTTTTATCGGCGAACATTCCAACTGCGGAGCCGCGGCCGTCGAAGGCGCCATTGCGATGCGGGCGTCGACGACGTCGACGTCGTCGTCGGGCCAACTGCAACACGGCCACGTTCAAGCCGGTCCCGGACACTTTTTTTTATTCACACTCGAAGAGCCGCCACTTTAGCGACCTCTCTCTCTCTCTCTCTCTCTCATTCATCGCGCACTCTCACCCTTCTTCGGCATCTTCGACATCTTCGCGGCCTCCCGCATCTTCACCGTCTTCCGCAACATCACCATCGCCAGCATCAACGTCAGTTTCAACATCTCCACGACATCCTCGACATCGCTATCGCATTCCACTTGGGTCTTCTGGGTGCCAGAGACTTTTTTTCTTCCTCTTCCTCTTCCTCTTCGTCCTTTCCCTCTTCCTTTTGTCGAAGTCCTCCCGTCTTCTTCCCCAGACCCTCGCTCCTCACCTACCCTACCTAACTTCTTCAGCTCTTGCCGAAGCACAACACATACGCTCCCATCTCAACATCAACTATTATTGCTACTATCGCTACTACCACCGCTCTTGCTGATACTGATATTGCCACCACCACCACCACTTCCGCCGCCGACACTACCACCACCACCAACACCAACACCAACACCACCTCCACCGCCACCAACAAACGTCAACACCACTATGTCGTGTTCAGCGCACCGTGTGCGACACCACGTCTCTCGAGGACGTTGTTACCTCACCGATCCAAACCTTTGGCTATTCTTTTTTCGGCCGCGAACTTTCACCCCCAAATGTTCCTCTCTCTCTCTCTCTCTCTCTCTCTCTCGTTTTTCCTTTCCTTCCCGACTTCCTTCCTCGCTTACTCGCCTACTTGCCTCTGCCTACTTGCCCGCTTCCACGGTCTCTCCCACTATTTTTACACCCTGTTCAATGCACGAGTCCTCGAGGAATGGTCTCATCGACACACAGACACTTCCGGCTTTCGAAAAACTCACCCACCGAGAGGTTCTCCTTTCTTTTTGTTATCCTTTGGAAGGATTCTACCCTGTCGCGAACGCGGATGATGCAGTTGGAGACGACGAACCACGGCGCTCCCAGTTCGATTATGTGCTGTCGAACTAGGGGAGGTTGCGCGCGCAAGTCCGCGCACACCCTAAGAGATTTCTTTCACCCTCGATCACCCACACGAGCACGCGACGACACCCCAGGAACAACCGGATGAATAACGAACAACCACGGATTTTACGAAACCGACTCTCAGTCGATAAAACGCGAGCCGACGCTCTTTCGCAGCTAACGCAAATTGCGGTTAAATGACGGATCACGAGGTTCGCATGCGTGTGTGTGTGTGTGTGCGGAGGTGCACACGCACGGAAACGAACAAACGCACGCGTGTGCGCACGCGCGTGCAATTTCAGACTTCTCTGGTTTTTCAGTTTCCTTTCGCACATCAAAACATCGGATTCTTTTCCTTCCCGCGTCCACTTTTGAAAATCTTGCGATCTTGGAGATCGTAGTAGAAGAGTTTTGGGGATACCGGAAGCGACGATGAGAACCATCGACACCCTTAGGGGGATTCTTCACGCGGACCGGACGAGGAGCGCGGTTGGATCTCTCAACGTCTCGTCGGACTCTCGGGATTTTCTCGACCCTTTTCCTTCCCGCGTCCACTTTTGAAAATCTTGCGATCTCGGAGATCGTAGTAGAAGAGTTTTGGGGATACCGGAAGCGACGATGAGAACCATCGACACCCTTAGGGGGATTCTTCACGCGGACCGGACGAGGAGCGCGGTTGGATCTCTCAACGTCTCGTCGGACTCTCGGGATTTTCTTCGGACACTGCATTTGCCTCCAAGTTGAAGGAAGCTGGCAAAAGACTCTTTCCTTTTATTGCTGGACGTTTGAAAAAATTAGGAGCGTCCGCGTAGAGGGATAAGCACGTCAAAGGATGCCCTATGGCTCGTGGCGCTGCAGAAGAGGACCCGAGGACTGCGGAAATTATTTCACGAATCGTCGTTGGAATATCGAACATTTTAGAGTCATCGGGATCAAGACACAGGCGCTTTTACAAGTCTGGTACATTATTGTTCCATTATTGATACGTTACAAGGCTGTTCCATCTTGATCACTGACGTCACACGCGCCTTCCCAAAAACAACGTCAAATTACAAATTTCTGTTATCAGACGTCTGTTTTCGATGGTGGAAAATCGGTTGAAATTTGAGGAGAAATACAGTTTTTTTGTATCGAAAACATTCTTATACGAGTATTTTTTTTACTCCAAGTTTTATGAGAAACTACCAGTTTCACTATTGTTTAGAATTTGCGCTCTTTTGTCATAATCAACGTAACAAATAATTTTACTCTCGACGATACTCTCTTTTTCCAAATATTTGAATTTTTTTGCCTTGTTCAATTTTTGTCAACGATTGTACTGCGCGAGTGCAAGAAAAAAGTTGGCAAAATTTAATCTAAATTACGTTGCCAAAATCTTGTAGAAATAGTTTTTTTTGGATCGAAAAAATTCTTATGAATATTTTCATTCAAATTTTACGTAAAACTATTGGCTTCGCTATTGTTTATGATTTACATTCTTTTGTCATACTTAACGTAACAAATGACGTTACTCTCGACGATACTCTCTTTTTCCAAATATTTGAATTTTTTTGCCTTGTTCAATTTTTGTCAACGATTGTACTGCGCAAGTGCAAGAAAAAAGTTGGCAAAAATTTTATCTAAATTACAAGTTTATTAGTTCTAAATTACAATTATCATCTAATTACAGTTTTTTTGTATCGAAAAAATCCCAACGAATATCTTTACTCCAAAATTTATGCAAAACTACTCGTTTCACCATTGATTACGATTTACGTTCTTCTCTTATGCTTAAAATAACAAATAAATCGCTTCTAGAATCGCTGACTCTCGATGATACTCTCTTTTTCCAAATATTTGAACTCTCTCACCTTGTTCAATTTTTGTCGACGATTGTACCACGCAAGTACGAGAAAAGTTAGCAACTCTTGTCCAATTCAAACCAAATGATGCTGCCAAAATCTCGTTCCATATTTGGACCGTTTATTTTGAAAGTGGTGTGCAAGTCCATTTTTTTGGGGCAAAAATGAGATATCGCTTAATTTATGTTTAATTCAGTGTAAACATTTTATTGTTTTAATAAATTTACTTAATAATAAAATGGACTTACTTACACCACTTTCAAAATAAACCGTCCATTTCATTAACGATGCGAGAGTGCGCGTAGCTTAAAAAAAAATAGCAGTGAGTCATCGCGTGAAATTTGAACATTTGATAGAAACGAGAGTGTTCCAGCAAAAAAAGGGAGCTCTTAAAAAAGTATCCAATTTGCATTCGATTTGGTAGATCGAAAAGCGACAGGAGAGACGCGAAATGATCGTGAGAACCGCGGGGGGAGTCGGAGAGGGATGCAAATTCTTAGGGAGAATTAGCGAAGTACAATGCATTTAATGAAAAATTATTCTCTACGAAACGTGAACGTGCATCCATATAAAACGAATTAACTTCTAATTCCGTATATATTCGTGCAGGTGTGCGTTTGCTGTGCGCGGCATAACTTCGTAGACACCCACAGAGGGGTATGAACGTAATATAGTTGAAGCGAGAGGGATGAAAAGAGACAACGATTACCGACGCAAAGAAGAGGGTGAGTTTGAGGATCGATAGGAATGTAGTGCTCCTACAGGAGGAACATAGGAAGAATAGATTTGGAATCGCAAAATTCCTTTGAATTTTTCTTTTTTTTTTCTTCTTCTTTTTTTTTCTTTTCTTTATAAACAGATTGCACGCACATCAATTTTTTATTGGAAATAATTTTATAATAACCATCTCTTGTCGAGCTAAGTGTTTGCTCGTAATGAACGATCGGATCAATACTTTAGGCGTTAACATACAGATTTCATAGCTTTTTTTGCGTAAAAACCTACAAGTTTGAAAATATCGTAGAATAAAATTATTTTGTTCCTTATAAATTCGTTGCCTCTCTCTCCGATAGTTTGTACATGGAATATATACGAGCGTTCTAAACCTTGTTAAATTTTATATGAAACGCGTACCGTTAAGACCGGAAATAAAATTAAAATCCTTCTATCGTTTTTTCGTCGGAGTCAAATCGTCAAATTATGAGAAATCTTTCGCATGTACGGGGTGTTGCAAAACGATCGAATTTCCTTGAACGGTGCGATTCCTGATTCTAACAGCAATTCTGAGAAATTTTGCTTTTCTTGGAATTTTCTGATTTTGTAACTTCTTTTTTCGAGATATCACGTGATAAAGATGCCATTGGTTGGGCAGAGACAACCCGATAGTTGAAGAGAGGGGCGTCGCTTCAAATATCAGGCTGTCTCTTTCCAACTAATGGCATCTTTGGCATTGAATATCTCGAAAAAAGAAGCCACGAATCAGAAATTTTCAAGGACAAAATTAACTCTTGCAATTGCGCCAGGAGTCGCACCTTTCGAGGAAATGCGATCGTTTTGCAACAGCCTGTATTTTCTTGAAAGGCGCGATTCCTGATTCCAAGAGCAATTCTGAGAAATTTTTGTTTTCTTGGAATTTTCTGATTTTGTAACTTCTTTTTTCGAGATATCACGTGATAAAGATGCCATTGGTTGGGCAGAGACAACCCGATAGTTGAAGAGAGGGGCGTCGCTTCAAATATCAGGCTGTCTCTTTCCAACTAATGGCATCTTTGGCATTGAATATCTCGAAAAAAGAAGCCACGAATCAGAAATTTTCAAGGACAAAATTAACTCTTGCAATTGCGCCAGGAGTCGCACCTTTCGAGGAAATGCGATCGTTTTGCAACAGCCTGTATTTTCTTGGTTGTTCAATCTACTACTGAAATTCTTATCTTTTAGGGAACGATCCAAGTACTGCGCTCAGATAAATCAATCCTCTGACCGAGGGAGCTATCAAATTACACTTACTTATGGTATAGGCTACTAACAAACGTTGGGGATCTGGTTAATGTTACTCTCTCAGTTCCATTACCATAATTTAGTTATTACTTAGTTTAGAAATAGGACTTTGGATTATTATATTGGTTAATTATTTGACTGATCAACTTACAATAGATAACCTGATATTAATACAAATGTCTTTTATACTCTATGATAAATTCTGAACTCTATATATGTGTATATATATATATATATATATTTATTTCAAATTTCAATTATTTAACACTAGATTTACCAGACCAGTCATTTTAACTGGTCGTGCAATTTAAATTTAAAATTCCTACTGCATGTAACATTGCTTTCCGAAATGATATTATGACTTTTGTAGTTATAAGTAGAGAATACATTTTATGTGAACTTAATGTTACTTTTTATATATTCGTAGTTAATTTGTATAATTTGGTAGAAATAGGTATATTTAAATAGCTGGTAAATTTAGTGTTAATAATGAGACACATCGACTTGTTTTATCACTTTGCTATTTATTGGCTTATACTTTAATAGAATATAATAAATCATTAAAAAAAAAAAAAGAAGAAACATACGTGTACACAGATCATATTGCTATAATCTACTGGATCCTTTTTATTTGTTGTCATACAGGGTGTCCGGAAAAAAAGGAGACATTGTTTGAGGGGTGATTCCTGACACTATTCCAAGAACTTTTTCATGTTGGCATTTTTTGATTCGAAGCTCCATTTTTAAGTTATTTAATCAATAAAGAGGCCATTAGTTAGACAGAGACTCTTCGATAGTTGAAGCGAGACAGAGTGACGCCACCTCGCTTCAACTATCGGAGTGTCTCTGTCTAACTAATGGCATCTTTATCGTCGAATATCTCGAAAATTAAGCTTCAAATCAAAAAATGCCAAGAGGAAAAAGTTGTGAGAATAGCGTCAGGAACTACTCCTTAAAAAATGTCTCCTTTTTTTCCGGACACCCTGTATACTAAAATGAACACATTCTTTAATAAACATTCTTTCAAACTTATTAAAATAATTGAAAATTTGAAGTAATAAAAGTTACAAGTGGACTCAATGATTAACTAGACTCTACAGTAAGTTCTGAAAATGTTCTTGAGATGTTTTGTAAAATAAAAAAAAAATAACGATTGATTTTTGTAAAAAAAAAATTGTGATACTTTTCCTCAAATCTACTGGTTATGCTAAACAAATAAAGTTAAAAATTAGGAAAATAAGCATACCTTCGTGACCAATCCAAGTAAATATACAGGGTGTGACAATTATACGCTACATAAATTTAAGCGGTTGTTGCGAGGGAAAAAATTTAAGACGATTTTTTTTTTTTTACCACTTTTCAAACTTAGACTGGGTTTCCAAGATACTCGATAATAAAGATAGTATTCGTTAGACAGAGACAGATCTATGATTAAAGTCAGAAGGCACAGAGCTATAACACTTTTACTGGCTGACTTTTATCTACAGGGTGTCCCAAAATAATTGAGCAAATTTTAAAGGAGTAATTCTTTATGCAATGCCGAGTCGAAAAATCTTTTACAACTTTTCTCGATTAGAAATTTAGTTTTGAAAATATTCATCAATCAAATTACCATTGGTTAGACAGATAATTGAAGCGATACAACGCCACTCTGCCTCATTTTGACTATCTGTCTGTCCGCGTCTAACTAATATAGTATCTTTATTATTAAATATCTCGAAAAAACTAAGCTCCGAATCGAAAAATTTATTTCGGGGGACATCCTGTATCTAATTAATAGTATCATTAGCATTTTTTTATCTGAAAAACTAAACTTCGGATCGAAAAGTGATAAATGAAAAATTGTCTCGGAATCGCAAGGAATATAACGAAGGAACCGTGTTTCCTTCAAAGACATGATTCCTGACGCAATTTTAATTTTGTTTTTTTATTTAAATAAAGTGAATGTAAATTTTAAAAGAATGACGAATATTAATCGCTTCAAATCGATCAGGTTTTAAATTGAATTTATTCCACAGAAATATCTAAGCAGTTCGATCAATACTTTTTGACCAGCTTCTCTATATCAATTAATATCTTATTTCTTAATGGATGGTTAGTACCGCTTCTCAATTTCAAAAGTAAATTTGTAATACCTTTATGAACGAAATTGAATACCATTCTTGTGAATGTTGAAAATATTGAATATATAAAATTAAATACAATGTTTTTAATTAATTTACATTAATCCATCTGCCAACCACAGGTAAGCATTCGAGCATTTCGTACTTCAAACTCTATAATTTTTCTCTCTCCTAACCTGAATTTATATCGAAATTATACATTGTCCATTCAGATAGAACTTTAGCCCATCATAAGGAGGTTGATTAAACTGCAGACTGAGAGAACAAGAAATATCGATTTATGTTACAGGGATACGGCACTCATAATTACTGACTTTGTAAAAATGCAAATGTAAATATTTTAATGCAAATGATTTGATTAAGTATAATTTAATTAATAAAATACATTCCATTCAAATTTTAGTGAAAAAAAAATCAATTTATAAGAAATTAAATATTAAACATTAATAAATTGACACGTGTCAAACCTTTTTTAATCTATTGTCACTTTATTTGTGAACTTTCATAAAAATGAATTATTTTAATCTATTGAAGTTATCGAACAAATTATAATAATCGAAACGTTATTACGAATTCTACATTTCTTTTCATGCAATAATTTCTAACCGATCATTGACACGCGTTTCAAATTTTATTTGTGGAAGTAGGAGTTTTTTTTATTTATAAAAACTAAATCAATATTTTCTAAATTTGGCCTCTTTTTAATCTACAAATTTAACGCAATTGTGCAGAATGATCTTTTGCTTTGTTTAAGAAGTCGATGGAAATAAAATCTAATCTATAGACAACTAATTTACAAAATACTCCTTCCATGCCTTACGAATTGATCTCTTTGTACATTTTTCAACTCACTGAACTGTTACTAACTATTTAGCGTCACTACCCAATTCCTTGATTGATTAAATTTGTCCTCTTTCTATGTTTGCCAAGAATTGTACTTATACTATTTGGAATATCTCCAAGCTTTTCTAACCGATCTGTACATATTTTCGCATAATTTAAATTTAAAGCTTTACTTTTATTTTAAGTTTATTCCTAACTACTTAAAACTTTTTTCTCTCAATTTTAATTTTGATTTAAACAATTTTTTTAATAATTTAAAGTCCACTTCAATTATCCGTCTGTCTCTGTCTATATATCGGGTGTAAAAATTTTCCCTTTCAAAATTTTAAGAGTTTTACAGATTTTTTATTAACCATTTTTCGATCTGAAGCTTAATTTTAAAAATATTTAACAATAAAATTACTATTAACTAAACAGAGAAAGTCAGCTAGTTAAAGTGAGATGACATCACTTTCTCTCTCTCTCTCTCTCTCTCTCTCTCTCTCTCTCTCTCTCTCTCTCTCTCTCTCTCTCTCTTTTACTTCAGTCTACTGATTGTCTCTGTCTAATAGCGTATCTTTGTCATTGAATATTTTGAAAACTAAGCTTGAAATCAAAAAATGGCAAATAAAAAATTGTCTTAGGATCACTACTTCTATAACCCCTTAAAGTTTTGAAGTGAATCATTGTTACACTCTGTGTCCAACAGTATATTAGAGAAAGAAAGAGAGAGAGAGAGAGAGAGAGAGAGCGGGGAAGACTATTATTTCTAGTAGTCAATTAGATTTATTCAAACCACAGCTTTCGAAATTGGATTTGATTTATGTAGTACTAAATATGTTTTTTATTAAATGCGTAGAGTGCTCATGAAACCCAATGCGTTTATAAATCACACTATAGGGTTCGACTGGTCCCTATGGGATTTTACTTCAAAATTATGCCTTTAAATATTAAGGTAACACAATACACGACTTCCATCGCTTTATAAATAATTAATTTTAACGTTTCTTTAAACTCACGTAATTCTGTTACTTTCAAAATTAAACTGAAAAAATGTTAAACCATCCGGTTGATTCAACTATATCAAAATTACGAGAATTATAATTTACAAAAGTAAACAATTTACTTAACAGTATGGAAAAGAATACATTTCTTCTTTTTTTTTAACATATGTGAGAAGAGAAACACAGAGAGACAGATAAACGATTATAAATACTGTTTTGTTTTATATGACTCGAATATGCCGATATTATTTATCGAAATCACAGACTTTATTCTTTATTGTGTATGTATAAAATTAACAATTTATAATCAACAACAACAACACACCTTCAAAGTATTAGAAAGAATCTTATCAAAATTTAATATATATTGAATAAATATATATATTTTATTGATCAAAAAGATATAATTTGCGTATATTTTTATTTAATGTATATTTTGAACGACTAAAACGTAATGAGGCAAATTTGACGTAAAAGTGACGTAATAATTTCATACTCGCGCGCACTTTTTCATACACACAGGTGCATACATAAAACAAAACCAATGGATAAGAGTACTTTTGATTCGAATCTTCAACCTAGAAGAGGAGGGTGACTCGTGGTCCCCTCTGTCAAACAATCGGAGAATTCCGAAGATGACGAAAGATGAGATCGAAATTACTGGATATACAGGGTGTCCGGTAAAAGCGTGCCTCTTTTCAGAAGCATGGAGTGATCTCTAACACAGTAGCGAGACAATTTGCTCCTTTGGCAATTTCATAATTCGAAGCTCAGATTTTCGAGATATTTCGTAATAAAGACAGTGTTGGTTAGACAGAGAAACAGACACAGATGCTTCAGGAAAACGTCGCTTCGATCTTTCCATCTCCGTCCAACCAACGGTGTCGTTAAAAATCTCTCAAAAACCGAACATGCTCATCGAAAATTGGTAAACGAATTTTTGGATGGACTTTGCAATGGACTCACGGAGGAAAATCGCTAGTTTTGGGACATCCTTTGTGACAAAACAACGCCGCTTCGATCTTTCCATTTCCGTCCAACCAACGGTGTCGTTAAAAATCTCTCAAAAACCGAACATGCTCATCGAAAATTGGTAAACGAATTTTTGGATGGACTTTGCAATGGACTCACGGAGGAAAATCGCTAGTTTTGGGACATCCTTTGTGACAAAACAACGCCGCTTCGATCTTTCCATCTCCGTCCAACCAACGGTATCGTTAAAAATCTCAAAAACTGAACATGCTCATCCAAAATTGGTAAAGGATTTTTTGGATGGACTTTGCAATGGATTCACGGAGGAAAATCGCTAGTTTTGGGACATCCTTTGTGACAAAACAACGCCGCTTCGATCTTTCCATCTCCGTCCAACCAACGGTGTCGTTAAAAATCTCTCAAAAACCGAACATGCTCATCGAAAATTGGTAAAGGAATTTTTGGATGGACTTTGCAATGGACTCTCGGAGGAAAATCGCTAGTTTTGGGACATCCTTTGTGACAAAACAACGCCGCTTCGATCTTTCCATCTCCGTCCAACCAACGGTGTCGTTAAAAATCTCTCAAAAACCGAACATGCTCATCGAAAATTGGTAAACGAATTTTTGGATGGACTTTGCAATGGACTCACGGAGGAAAATCGCTAGTTTTGGGACATCCTTTGTGACAAAACAACGCCGCTTCGATCTTTCCATTTCCGTCCAACCAACGGTGTCGTTAAAAATCTCTCAAAAACTGAACATGCTCATCCAAAATTGGTAAAGGATTTTTTGGATGGACTTTGCAATGGATTCACGGAGGAAAATCGCTAGTTTTGGGACATCCTTTGTGACAAAACAACGCCGCTTCGATCTTTCCATCTCCGTCCAACCAACGGTGTCGTTAAAAATCTCTCAAAAACCGAACATGCTCATCGAAAATTGGTAAAGGAATTTTTGGATGGACTTTGCAATGGACTCTCGGAGGAAAATCGCTAGTTTTGGGACATCCTTTGTGACAAAACAACGCCGCTTCGATCTTTCCATCTCCGTCCAACCAACGGTGTCGTTAAAAATCTCTCAAAAACCGAACATGCTCATCGAAAATTGGTAAACGAATTTTTGGATGGACTTTGCAATGGACTCACGGAGGAAAATCGCTAGTTTTGGGACATCCTTTGTGACAAAACAACGCCGCTTCGATCTTTCCATTTCCGTCCAACCAACGGTGTCGTTAAAAATCTCTCAAAAACCGAACATGCTCATCGAAAATTGGTAAACGAATTTTTGGATGGACTTTGCAATGGACTCACGGAGGAAAATCGCTAGTTTTGGGACATCCTTTGTGACAAAACAACGCCGCTTCGATCTTTCCATCTCCGTCCAACCAACGGTATCGTTAAAAATCTCAAAAACTGAACATGCTCATCCAAAATTGGTAAAGGATTTTTTGGATGGACTTTGCAATGGATTCACGGAGGAAAATCGCTAGTTTTGGGACATCCTTTGTGACAAAACAACGCCGCTTCGATCTTTCCATCTCCGTCCAACCAACGGTGTCGTTAAAAATCTCTCAAAAACCGAACATGCTCATCGAAAATTGGTAAAGGAATTTTTGGATGGACTTTGCAATGGACTCTCGGAGGAAAATCGCTAGTTTTGGGACATCCTTTGTGACAAAACAACGCCGCTTCGATCTTTCCATCTCCGTCCAACCAACGGTGTCGTTAAAAATCTCTCAAAAACTGAACATGCTCATCGAAAATTGGTAAACGAATTTTTGGATGGACTTTGCAATGGACTCACGGAGGAAAATCGCTAGTTTTGGGACATCCTTTGTGACAAAACAACGCCGCTTCGATCTTTCCATCTCCGTCCAACCAACGGTATCGTTAAAAATCTCAAAAACTGAACATGCTCATCCAAAATTGGTAAAGGATTTTTTGGATGGACTTTGCAATGGATTCACGGAGGAAAATCGCTAGTTTTGGGACATCCTTTGTGACAAAACAACGCCGCTTCGATCTTTCCATCTCCGTCCAACCAACGGTGTCGTTAAAAATCTCTCAAAAACCGAACATGCTCATCGAAAATTGGTAAAGGAATTTTTGGATGGACTTTGCAATGGACTCTCGGAGGAAACATCGCTAGTTTTGGGACATCCTTTGTGACAAAACAACGCCGCTCCGATCTTTCCATTTCCGTCCAACCAACGGTGTCGTTAAAAATCTCTCAAAAACCGAACATGCTCATCGAAAATTGGTAAACGAATTTTTGGATGGACTTTGCAATGGACTCACGGAGGAAAATCGCTAGTTTTGGGACATCCTTTGTGACAAAACAACGCCGCTTCGATCTTTCCATCTCCGTCCAACCAACGGTATCGTTAAAAATCTCAAAAACTGAACATGCTCATCCAAAATTGGTAAAGGATTTTTTGGATGGACTTTGCAATGGATTCACGGAGGAAAATCGCTAGTTTTGGGACATCCTTTGTGACAAAACAACGCCGCTTCGATCTTTCCATCTCCGTCCAACCAACGGTGTCGTTAAAAATCTCTCAAAAACCGAACATGCTCATCGAAAATTGGTAAAGGAATTTTTGGATGGACTTTGCAATGGACTCTCGGAGGAAAATCGCTAGTTTTGGGACATCCTTTGTGACAAAACAACGCCGCTTCGATCTTTCCATCTCCGTCCAACCAACGGTGTCGTTAAAAATCTCTCAAAAACTGAACATGCTCATCGAAAATTGGTAAACGAATTTTTGGATGGACTTTGCAATGGACTCACGGAGGAAAATCGCTAGTTTTGGGACATCCTTTGTGACAAAACAACGCCGCTTCGATCTTTCCATCTCCGTCCAACCAACGGTATCGTTAAAAATCTCAAAAACTGAACATGCTCATCCAAAATTGGTAAAGGATTTTTTGGATGGACTTTGCAATGGATTCACGGAGGAAAATCGCTAGTTTTGGGACATCCTTTGTGACAAAACAACGCCGCTTCGATCTTTCCATCTCCGTCCAACCAACGGTGTCGTTAAAAATCTCTCAAAAACCGAACATGCTCATCGAAAATTGGTAAAGGAATTTTTGGATGGACTTTGCAATGGACTCTCGGAGGAAGCACGCTAGTTTTGGGACATCCTTTGTGACAAAACAACGCCGCTCCGATCTCTCCATCTCCGTCCAACCAACGGTGTCGTTAAAAATCTCAAAAACTGAACATGCTCATCCAAAATTGGTAAAGGAATTTTTGGATGGACTTTGCAATGGACTCACGGAGGAAAATCGCTAGTTTTGGGACATCCTTTGTGACAAAACAACGCCGCTTCGATCTTTCCATCTCCGTCCAACCAACGGTGTCGTTAAAAATCTCTCAAAAACCGAACATGCTCATCGAAAATTGGTAAAGGAATTTTTGGATGGACTTTGCAATGGACTCTCGGAGGAAACACGCTAGTTTTGGGACATCCTTTGTGACAAAACAACGCCGCTCCGATCTCTCCATCTCCGTCCAACCAACGGTGTCGTTAAAAATCTCAAAAACTGAACATGCTCATCCAAAATTGGTAAAGGAATTTTTGGATGGACTTTGCAATGGATTCACGGAGGAAACACGCTAGTTTTGGGACATCCTTTGTGACAAAACAACGCCGCTCCGATCTCTCCATCTCCGTCCAACCAACGGTATCGTTAAAAATCTCAAAAACTGAACATGCTCATCCAAAATTGGTAAAGGAATTTTTGGATGGACTTTGCAATGGATTCACGGAGGAAACACGCTAGTTTTGGGACACCCTTCATGACAAGACACTGGTAAGGGACGCGGAAAGAGGTAAGAATAAAAATAAAAGAGGAGGCGCAAGGGCGAAGTGAGGGATTTGTAGAAAATAATTTGGTTCTTCAGGTATGAGGAATCCTCGGGGGAATCCTAATATTTTAACCACTAGCCATGTATGAAAGGAACTGGACGAGCATGAAAAGGGAAAAAGGGCTGTGCGCACCATCCCTGCGTGTCCCCTTCAGCAGAAGTACCGTTGCGGCACCCTGGGGGAAGTACTTGCAATTAACGTGGTAAGTCTCGACTGTTGCAGGGGTAATACACCCTTCTTACCACAGTCTCCTCCAAATACAAACACAGATACCACTGGAAAATACAAACCAGGATAATCCTTTGAAATCCTGGTGTACGCGCGGAAACCACGAGGAAAAATAGGAAATATTCCACTAGCTACGAGTTCTACCCTCGTCGATTCTTTTTATCATCGATTTTATTACATGAAAAATTCAGTTCTCGATGCGTCATTCGTTGCTTACGTTAATTTTCAAAGGAATTTCCTGAAATTGATACCCGCGCGTGGAAAGATGGACGTTATTTGCGATAAATAAGCAGGGAGAGATACCGCATCGTTGAGAAATTGAGAAATTTATGTTATAAAATTGCCCGATATACAGGGTGTTTCAGCGAGGTACGGCCAAATTTTAAGGGATTGTAGAGGGGATGATTCTAAGACGATTTTTCATTTACCACATTTTGATGCGGCGCTTAGTTTTCGAGATATTTAATGATAAAGGTACTATTAGTTGGACAGAGACAGTCAATTGGTTGAAGCGAGACAGAGTGGCGCTATCTCGCTTCAACTACACATCTGTCTCCGTCTAACTAATGGTACCTTCATCATCGAATATCTTGAAAATTAAGCCTTCGAACGAAAAGTGGCAAATAAAGAAACGTCTTGATATTGCCTCCTCTACGACCCCTTAAATTTATGGAATATTTTATTTGTTACAGAAAATTCTGAGCAACGTGAAAACAGTAACGTCGACTATTATAATAATAAAAAATAAAATGCAAAGAGAAAACGAAAACTAAGATTCGGATCAAAATGTGGTAAATGAAAAATCGTCTAAGAATCACTCCCTCTACAACCTCTTAAAATTTGGTTGTACCTCACTGAAACACCCTGTATACGAATGTACGTATGTATAGGCAAATCCATATTTTATTGCAAAAACGAAGGGGTGCGAAAAGAAGCAAATTATTTGTGCTAAACAAACTCGGAGAGATACTACATCGTTAAGAAATTGATAAATTTATATAAAATTGCCAAATTATATATATGTGTGTGTGTGTGTGTGTGTTTGCATGCATGTATAGGCAAATCCATATTTTATTGCGAAAACGAAGGGGTGCGAAAAGAAGCAAATTATTTGTGCTAAACAAACTCGGAGAGATACTACATCGTTAAGAAATTGATAAATTTATATAAAATTGCCAAATTATATATATGTGTGTGTGTGTGTGTGTTTGCATGCATGTATAGGCAAATCCATATTTTATTGCAAAAACAAAGGGGTGCGAAAAGAAGCAAATTATTTGTGCTAAACAAACACGGAGAGATACTACATCGTTAAGAAATTGATAAATTGATATTATAAAATTGCCAATACATATATATGTGTGTGTATGTACATATCTACATTTTATTGCAAGAACGAAGAAGGCGCGGGAAGAAGGGATCAGAAAGTTTAGCACACTCTTCCACCGGCGCTCGTGAATCCTCCAGCTTTTCACCCCACTGTTTCTGAAAAATCGTCAAGGGGTGAATCACGGAATAGTCGCGTTTGCTTATTTCCAGAGGATGGACGCAAATTCTTATTCTTATCGCGTCGTTTCCTACCACCACGACATTCCACACGAATTATGGCGAATTGCGTTAGGTTGCATTAATGGTAAGTTATCGCGCGCGTGTTGGTAAGTTTCCGGATCTACGGTATAAAAGGCGGAGCTTTAATATTAGTAACGGGCTTTTATTGTACACCACTAAGTGCATAGTTGTGTAAAGCCCAAACAAGTCGACTGGAACAAATTTCCGATTTTTCGTCCAGTCACGCGCATCCGACTCTTGCGCTTAACGCCATTTCTCATTTTATTTTGGACCATCGTCTCCTCCTGATATAGCCCCCATTAAAGAAATCTCAGCGTAAAATCCTCTCGTCCAGAGAGATTCTACTCGAAACTCGAATCTCATTCGAATATCCAAACGACGCATCAATTTCCTTCCCCTTCTCTCACCTCTCTCTTGACTTTTTTTTATTTTCCAAATTTTTCCGCAACTTCGCGCGCTCTCAACAATTTTCGAGTAACTCTTCGTAAAATTCGTTTCGTTAATTTTGGAGTAAATTGAGAGGGATGTGAGAAAAAAAAAAATGAAAAAGAGCGGGAGAAGGAAAGATGCGTGTATGCGTGTGTATTATCTTTATTAAGAAAGTAGAATTTTGGTAGGGAAAAAACCAGGTGGAAAAAACACGCAGTGGAGCCATTTTGTAAAATTAATTAATTTTTACGACAACGCGTTATTATTATCGAGTCCAGGACAGTTCATTAAAAGCAATCAAACTCGAGAGTGAGTGACACGCGCGCACCGAAAATAGCAATTTCTACTTTCACGGTGATACGCCTCGATAGATTTTGACGGCTGTCAGAGAAACTGCATGCATACATACAAATATCCGGCGTTATCGACTACCCGCGAAAAGCTTTTCGATACAGATACCCGCGAGATTTTGATATTCAACATTATTTTAGAATGAAATTATCTCGAGTGAAGAGGATCTCTTACCACACAGAGTGTAAACATTCCGATGGCAAACTAGAGAATAACATTTTAAAAAAAAAATTCGATGTCCAGCCGATCGAATTTTGATTTTTGAATAACTTTGCGATTAAGCTTCGAATCGGAAAATGGTAAATGAAAAATCGTCGTAGAATCGACTACCCGCGAAAAGCTTTTCGATACAGATACCCGCAAGATTTTGATGTTCAACATTATTTTAGAATGAAATTATCTCGAGTGAAGAGGATCTCTTACCACACAGAGTGTAAATATTCCGATGGCAAACTAGAGAATAACATTTTAAAAAAAAAATTCGATGTCCAGCCGATCGAATTTTGATTTTTGAATAACTTTGCGATTAAGCTTCGAATCGGAAAATGGTAAATGAAAAATCGTCGTAGAATCGTCCCTTCTACAACCCCTTAAAATTTCGAAAGGGATCATTATTACATTGAAAGTTCGTATTTCTGAGACTAGGCCAAGCGAAAAAACTAAAATCCTTGCTGCTTTTCAATCCAAAGCTTAGATTTCAAAATATTCAATGAGAAAGTTACCATTTGTTAGACGTGGAGGTAGCTTGAAACAAGACACTGGTCTGTTATCTCACTTCAACTAGATAACTGTCTCTGTTCAACTAAATTAACTATATTATTGAATAACTTAAAACTTATATATACAGTGTGTCCGGAAAAAAAGGAGACATTTTTTTAGGGGTGGTTCCTGAGGCTATTCTAAGAACTTTTTTCTCTTGGCATTTTTTGATTTAAAGCTTTATTTCTGAGATATTCAACGATAAATTTGCCATTAGTTAGACAGAGACGCTTCGATAGTTAAAGTGAGATGGCGTCACTCTGTCTCGCTTCAGCTACCGGAAAGCCTCTGTCTAACTAATGGCATCTTTATCGTTGAATATCTCAAAAATAATGCTTTAAATCAAAAAATACCAAGACAAAAAAGTTCCTAGAATTGCGTCAGGAACCACTTCTCAAAATATGTCTCCTTTTTTTCCGGACACCCTGTATATTAGCTTCTGATAAAAAAATTAGAAAAATCTTTTACTCAGTCTTATCTCTGTCTTTGTTTAACTAAATTAACTTTATTACTGAATAACTTAAAACTTATATATATTAGTTTCTGATAAAAAAATTTGAAAGATCTTTTACTCAGTTTTATTTCTTTAAGATTTTAATTCTCTTATAGGAAAAAAGAGTGCAAGTTATAGAACACCCTGTATACAGAATTTAACAAAATAACTACACTTATTTAAGAGAATAATTTCTGATGCTATTCCTTTTCTATATTTTAATATGATGGGTACACTAACAAATAATTGATTGTTTTAAAATAATGAATAATCTCTCTCTCTCTCTCTCTCTCTCTTTTTCATATTATATACCTTAACAAAAAATAATAGTTAAATAATTTCACTTGCAATTGTTAAATTTATAAAAGTAATGGAATTTTCTAATAATCAATGGCTCTATCTTTATCAATCATATATAACACCCTATTGCTAATTCCAATATTTTGTTTCGTATATCCATTGCGTTTACTAATATTACTTTGATAACGATAACGAATATCGAACCAAATAAAACAGCGCGGTGTGTTATCTCATTTCAATTAGTCGATCGTCTATCTTACTAATAATAGCCTTCTTAAGTATCTCAAAAATTAATAAGATAATAATATTTTCTACTCAGTTTAACCTCTCGAGGTATGTCTTTTGTGGGAGTGCATCATTTTTGGAACACCCTGTACAGGGTGTTTCAAAACTAGCCGCGTCTCATTTAAGGGGTCAAGAAAACCGAATCGAAAGGTACTTTAGCATTTATCGATCCGCAAAACTTTCAGTTTTTCAGATATTCGATAAAAGACAAAAAGTTGAAATGTAACAGACAAAAGACAGAGAAGCGCTATCTCGCTTCAACCATCTATCTGTCTCTGTTTAGCCGAGACTTTTTTTTATTATTAAATATCTCAAAAACTAAACTCCGGATCGAAAAATGATACAGGACTTTTCGACTCGGTTTTCCCTCAGGAGTGATCACTTTGAAGGAGGTGTAATTCTTCCGTAACATCCTGTACGTATATACAGAGTGTATCAATGGCATATTCCGATAAATTTAAGGGAATCGTAGAGGCGGTGATTCTAAGACTATTTTTCATTTACCACTTTTCGATCCGAAGCTTAATTTTCAAGATATTGAATGATAAAACTACCACTAGTTAGACAGAGACAGCCAATCAGTCGAAGCGAGACAACGTCGCTCTGTCTCGCTTCAACTATCCGTCTGTCTCCGTCTAACCCGCAGTAACTTTGTCATCGAATATCTTGAAAATTAAGCCTTCGAACGAAAAGTGGCAAATAAAGAAACGTCTTGATATTACCTCCTCTACGACCCCTTAAATTTATGGAGCATATAATTTGTTACAAAAAAATCTGAGCAACGCGAAAGCAGCGCAACATCGACCATTATAATAGTAGAAAATAAACAATGCAAAGAGAAGAAAAAAAAAAAAAATTCTTAAAAAATAATCTCAACCAGAGAATTTTTCACTAATTTTTTCACACACACACACACACACACACAGACTCATTTCTAATCAAGGCAGCAGAAATTCTACAATCAGTTAGTTTCATTCGAGATATTGATCTTGCATTCGATGCAGAGTCATCGCATGGTTTCTCTCATATCTCAAAGAGAAGGCAATTTTCCAAAAGGAGAGGGAAATTCGTATCGCCACCGTTTCCTAAAATCAATGAAAGATCTCGAGCGATAAAAATCCCGGCAAATTAGCCTTATCGAGAATTTAATCACTTCGGTGCGTGCCCATGAGCTTACAGCTGCGTCGAAACACATAAGTCACGCGATACACGCTCACTTTTATCGACTGTGTGCATTCTCGGTGTACTTATTATGACGTCAGGGGTTTGTAGGTCATTTGTTCGAATGACCGGAAGAACAATTCCGAAAAGAAGAACCGGGGTTCTCGTGCGTGTCTCATCTCTCCTTCCTCTGCACAATGAGTCACACACAAAACAAAATAATCACACACGAGCACACACCGTGCATCCAAAATTGCTTCTATTGGCTTATTTCCATCACGACTTGGAAGCGTATCGATCGAATCGGGAGAAACATAATTTTATTTGCTATTGAAAATTTACTCGTTTCAAACCACTGTCGTGCAATCCATCTTGCAAGGTTTCTCTGAAAACGCGCGCTTTCCAAAATATATGTTGTAAATCTATATTTTATTTATATATATTGTAAATATATATATTTTGGCGATTGGTCGTTCATTTATTCGATCAATGATTCTACGCAAGCAATAGCTTTTTAAAAGTAAGTGCTTGATTTTGAAACATCGAACAATGAACGACGCAAAAAATTAAAATATCCATTAAAAATAATTTTTAAATCTACTCTCGAAGAATCGAATCTTTGTCACGACTTTGAAATCTATTGATCGAATCGGATGAAACATAGTTTTATTTATGTAAATTTTATTTATTATTGAAAAATTGCTTGCTTCAAACGATTGTCGTACAATCCATCTTGCAGATTTCTTTGAAAACGCGCGCTTTCCAAAATATACAGGATGTAACAAAACAACCGCACTTCCTTAAAGGGGGTGATTCCTGACGCTATTCTAAGAACTTTTTCCTTTTGCCATTTTTTAATCTAAAGCTTAGTTTTCCAGATATTCAATGGTAAAGATGCCATTAGTTAGACAGAGACACTCCGATAGTTGAAGTGAGATAGCATTTCTCTGTCTCGTTTCAACTATCTATCTGCCTTTTTCTAACTATTAGTACTTATATTATTTAATATCTCGAAAACTAAGCTTTAGATTAAAAAATCGTGAGAGGAAAAAGTTCTTAGAATAGCGTCAGGAATCACCCCCTTTAAGGAAGTGCGGTTGTTTTGTTACACCCTGTATATTGTAAATATTTACAGGGTGTAACAACGATCCCCTTCGAAATTTTAAAAGATTGCAGAGGGAGCGATTCTAAAACAATTTTTCTTTTACCACATTTTGATCCGAAGCTTAGTTTTTGAGATATTTAATGATAAAGGCACTATATTAGTTGGACAGAGACAATCAATTGGTTTTGAAGTGAGTTAACACCATTCTGTCTCATTTCAACTATCTATCTGTCTCTGTCTAACTAAAAAAGTAGCTTTATCATTAAGTATCTCAAAATCTCAGCTTCGGATTAAAATGTGGTAAATGAAAAATCATCCCTCTGCGACCCCTTAAAATTTCGAAGGGGCAACAACTTTATTAAAAGTAAGCGCTTGATTTTTACAACATCGAACAATGAACGAAAATTAAAATGCCTATTAAAATTGAAAATGATTTAGAATATCTACTCTCGAAGAATCGAATATTTGTAGTCGGAGTAATCTTCGAGTGAAAAAGAGGATTAGCTTACAAAAACAACTTTGATTTCCATTTCGTAATTATAATCAGTGGTATGCGTTGAGAAGTTTAATCTTTCAGGAATAAAATATTGCAGAAACAAGTTGAGAGGCTGAATAGAACGTCGTAATGGCACTCTTTCTTCCATCCGAATCCTTTCACTTTTTAACCCAGATTTTATTGTTTGGCAGTAAACCTTCCATTACTCTGTGTGTGATTATTTGCTAAATATATTGTAATTTTTAGTCATTATTAATCTATTTATTTTAATCATATAATTTATATCGATTTTCCTTTGCTCAAATATTTCGAATAAAATTTACCTCGCTAACGCACAATAATTTTAAGAAAAAGTTTGCAAACAATTCTATTGACACACCGATGGCTTATTTGTTTAAAAAATATCTGATAAAGTTCTATTATCTTACTTATATGACAATAATATGCGCAGACCAAATAATATATTTAGTAAGGATAAATATTTAATGTGAAAATATTTGCGTGTAAATATAAAATTCGATCATTTATCTTGCATTAATTCGTTGAAATGCCAGAAATTTTTCTTCCACCACTTACTTTTCGACCAATAAAAATTATTTTAAAGTACTAATTACTCCGATGCGCTATGTATTGAAAATTATCTATTTTAGTAGCTAGGTTTATTTTTATAACAGGATTATTTTTATATTGATCACTGAAGGAAAAAATGACACACTGCCAACGCGTATTTAAGTATATCAACCGGGTGTAACAACGTAACAACGACATGTTCTAAAAATCTAAGGGTTTCTCCAGAGAGAGTGGATTCTAACGACGATTTTTTTCATCTACCATTTCAAGTCTTGTGGAAGCTTAGTTTTCAAAATATACAATGTGATGATGAAGATACTATTGGTTAGACAGAGACAGTCGATCGGTTGAAGCAAAAGTGACGTTATCCTATTTTAACTAACCGACTGTCTCTGACTAATAGTAGCTGCATCGTTCAATATCTCGAAGGTTTGATTGTTAATAAAAAAATGATAAATGAAAACTCGTCTTAGAATCACTCCCTCTATAATTTCTGAAATCTATGAAGTATGTCTCACATATTACACATTTCTCGTGTAAAATTGAAATATTCAAACGCAATGATCGAGTCATCAAGTAAATTTTGTAAGAGAAATTTGAAGCAATCGTCGAATCGATCAGAATTGAAACTATTTTTTTTAATACAGTTTTACATTACATTATAAACTGTATACTTATAACTTGAATAGGTGATCCACATATCGTTAGTGCATTAAAAAGTTAAGTATTTAAAAATCATATAAAAATAGAGCGTCTCTCCAAATAATAATAATAATATTATTATTATTGCATTTATGCACCTGCCAACAAGGTGAAAACAGTAAAGCAACTACACATTATAATTATTTAATTTTATTATAAGACCACCACATCAATACCGCCGCGTTATTGGCTTGCTTTAAAACTCATAATTTTAAATGAAAATTTTCGTACAAGGAGAACTCTATAAGTACTCTTGCATTTGATCTACAGGGTGTTTCAGTGAGGTACGGCCAAATTTTTAGGGGTTGTAGAGGGAGTGATTCTAAGACGATTTTTCCTTTACCACATTTTGATATGAAGCTTAATTTTCGAGATATTTAATGATAAAAGTACTATTAGTTAGACAGAGAGAGTCAGTTGGTTGAAGGTGAGATAGTGCCACTCTGTCTCGCTTCAATTATCTATCTGTCTCTGTCTAACTAATAGTACCTTTATCATTAAATATCTCGAAATCTAAGCTTCAGATCAAAATGTGGTAAATGAAAAATCATCTCAGAATCACCCCCTCTACTACCCCTTAAAATTTTGCCGTACCTCACTGAAACACCTTGTATATAACAATTGTATTATTTAAAATCTCTTTGTTAGGACGAAACGTCGTATTATAACAGAATTATAAATTTATAGAAATGATAATGAATATGTAAAATGAAAATACGAAGAAGAGAACAGTAATAAATTTTAATTACGTTGCAATTATTATTTTATAAAATGTTTATATCGCGTGCCAGGAGTTCGCGTTGGTAATAAATTTAGTGTTTGCACGACACATGTATATATCGTGCGCGTTAAATTTAAAGTGAGAGTAACAAAATCATTTCTACAGAATTCTCATATTTTTTGGTATCGAGGGAATTTGTAAAATTGTCGCCTTTGCGAGTGTGACAACGATTCGTCTATCATTAACGTCGGGAAAATCATTGGCCCCGCCAAATTAACAAGATTTCAGAGAAAATCTCCACACAGTGTATTAGTGTGCGTTACGTGAATTAGCGGTTTTATTTCTTCACTTTCCCCACTCGTGGCAAAGATTATTTTCACCTTACATTGCATAGCGCTATTGAGTAGTGCCGGCTGAAACTTCGACGTTGTCGTAGCGCTATCAAACACGTCTCTGTGTATCTTTCAAATAAAAACTAATAAAAAATGAGATTAACGACGTTTCTGCTATTATGTTTGCTAATAACTGTTATGGAAGTGCTCGCCAAGCCGATGATCTACAAAAAGAATCAGGATAACATTTTCGAGCCAGGTAAAAACTTTTCAAGTAGAAATTAAAATCCTTAAGCTTCGGAAACGCTCGATCGGAAGGAACAAACGGCTAAAAGAATATTAACAATTATTTTCTTAGACCTTGAAAAACGCGTAGCGCTAAATGAAAACCTTTGTTACCTCGCACCGTTACGATTCAAACACAATTATCGCGAAGATGCGACGAACGTCTTTTCGTTAGTTTCTCATTTCTCTCTCGAACTGTCTCTCAACGCTGTTACCAAATATTTCTCGCGATCGAGCCCTAATTAGCGCAAACACTCTTCTCTTTTCTTTTCTAGCGCGTTTCACTCATCCGTTATTTTTAAACGCGTTACAGGTATAAGTTTCTTGCGAGAAACAATGATTATTACCAACGAATCATCAAGTTCGCTCGTCAGTTCTACTTGATTCTATTACAGCTGAATATTCTCACGCGCTCGTTTGCAAATTCTTGCAATATTATAACATTGCAAATTTGCGATATTGTAATTTTCCTCCGACGAGCTATCGCTATAAAAATTTAGTGATTTTGCGTATACGTCCTTCCCCTGAGCATCCGACATCCAAAGTTTAGATCGGTCCGAATAGAAGACGGAAATTCGAAACTAAAGAACTTTCCGTGATTCTCGCAGTGTGGTGAAGCAAAAATCACTTTCTCGCGTTTATCTCGTCTATTGAAACTATGAAAAAAAAGGCAGCGTCGTAAAAGGAGGTCTCGGTCGTTCGTGAATCTCACAAGCGAGAGAGTGGCGGAGAAAAACTTTCACCGCCATTGTCCTTCTTAATTGGCGCGCGTGTATTTTGCTCGACTCGCGATTTCTTTATGAAAAATAAGCAGAGTCGCGCGCGACGTCAAGTTCGCCTTGTCAAGTGATAAACCTGGAAAGGATCGCCGATCTTTATTACTATCGTTACTGTCATAAAAATATCAAAAATTGCTTCTCGATATAGCGCAACGCGTTGTTTATGCGTCGTATGACGCGTCGATGCGCACGAGGATTTCCGGGTTGGAAATTGGGGAGGGCAAGGGTGTCGCTTCGGCCAGGCCAAATAAAGAAATAGCGTAGATTCGCGAAATAAAAAATGAACATTTTCTGAGTCAACGTTTGACAGGTGGGAATAACGGAAGGATGACGTCAGTCAGGTGCGCGTGGGCTCGGATTAAAGCGAGGTCACAATCTCTCGCTCGAGACCATTCATATGTATACAACGTTTGTGTACCGTATCTACAGTGTTGGATGCAGCTTCCAATCACATGCTCCAATCGCGCACACACTCATCTTGCGACAACACATAGAGAGAACCGCATACGCGACTCTCATGGACGCGCACGTACATTTTGCATCTCCGTCGGTCCCGCTCGATGATTTCTCTCCTCTCGCTTTCACCAATTCCTCGAGAGACGAGAGACGAGAGATGAGAAATAAAGAAAAACGCCATTTACCTCCAACTATCTGTCGCTTTGTCGATACTGATCGATACTATATTAAGCAAATTGCTTAATAGATCTGACAATGAGCCGCTACGCGCACTTCAATCACCCAATCAATCAATGCAATCAACTATAGACTCCGTTGATGATCATTGGTACAATATCTTCTTTTTCTTTCTTGGCAGTAATGATACCTGTGTCCTCAACCGTCATTCCAATTCCCGTATACAAAGTTCAGTATGGTTTGGATTTCATTACGAAAAATAAGAAATTATCGTCGAAACCTGAAGGAGATATCAAATTAATTACAGGTAAGCTATCGACATTCAGATGTACAGGGTGTAGTAATGACACGTTCCACAAATTCGAAAGATCGAGGGGGGAGTGATTCTAAGATGCGTTTTTATTTATCACGTTTCGATCCATAGCTCTCGGTTTTCAAGATATTCTGTGGTAAATGTGCGATTAGTTAGACCAAAGTGGTTGAAGGATAACGGAGTAGCGTTATCTCGCTTCGACTAGCTGGCTGTCTTTGTCCAACTAATAGTAGCTGCTGTATCGTTCAATATTTGAAAAATTAAACTTCAAATCTAAAAGTGATAAATGCAAAATCGTCTTAGAATTATATCTTCTACGACCCCTCTTAAACTTATGGAATATAATTGTTAGACACTCCGTATATATAATCAATTTCTTTCATAACTCAAATCATAAACTTTAGCCTTTTTTCTTCTACTGTAATGTATCTTTTTAAAATTAATTTTTTAAAATATTCGTAAATCTTTTTCACTAGTAACGAAAAAATTGGAATATTTGGTGGTTATTTGGTCGAGTATCTGAAATTTTCAAAGTAGAGAAAAAAAATTAATATTACACCTTTTTTATTTTCAGCTAAAACTTCAGAAGTGAAAAGTTAAAAGTAAGAATATAATAGAGACAATGTTTAAATTTTCCGGTCGTCTCATATACTTGCATAATTCTTATGCAAGCTTTAACTTATTTTAACTTACCATAACTCTCAAAACTATCAGTTATTACTTAACAAGTTATGACAAAATATCAATAATAATGCTAGAAAATGATAATTTTAATGTACAATTTACCTCTGCTCATCTTCTGTAAGGTAAATAATTATAATTTTACTTATATAAAAAATTAATATATTTTTTGTTAAATTACTAGCATAAAAAATATTTATTTTGTACATATCTTTAATTTTATTAAATATATTCTTGCAAATTGTGTATGTATGTCAAATAGATTCAAGAAATAAACGTGAAATGAACTTGAAGGCAATAAACTGTAAAAACAAAATAATGAATTTCAAAGGAACGTTCAAAAATTGATTTTTATATGTATGTATGTGTGCATGCATATAAATTTATTAACTTTTACGAAACTTCCATTTCTTCACCTGAAAAAGAACAAGAAAATGATTATTTTTTATATATGAATATGCATTTTAATTATAACATTGTATGTTTAGAAATGAATAAAATCAAATTTATAACAAATTGTATATGACTGCTCATGCATATTTATCAATAAATGTGCTTACTTAATTCATTAAACATAAAATCATCTTGATACTCTTTCAGGAATTGAGTAGATCTTTGTTCATCAAGAAACAAAGAATACACGCGTTTTACATCTTCGATGCTGACCTGAAATTATATTCATGCTTAATACGTAAAAATACACAACACGTACAGACACAGGGTGATTTTCCATCCGAATACCCATAACCATGATATAAGCCTATTTCGAGGCTCATTTCAACAGTGGATGGGACTTGTCAAAATATGGACAGTAAGTAGGGGAGTGATTTTCTTACTTCTTCAATTTAAGCCATAGAGAGAACATTAAAGAACGTCGATAAACTGCTCAAACTAAGATTCCTCCAATTGGTTTAAATGCGAAAAGTAAGAAAACCACACACGCTTACTGACCATATTTTTAAAAATCCCACCCACGTGATTGAACAAACCTCGAGATTGTGACCCTACGTCCCTTAATTTTTAATTTGCAATGACTCCGTTATTATGCAGGTTAGGAAAAAATAGTAAAGGATTTTTCGATTTAAATCACCCTGTGATCTTCAAGAGATTTTGAAGTTATGATTATTTGGATAAAAACGCATATTCAGTAGATTAAAAGAAGATGAAAATATACCTTTGTAGCTTTTCTTCGTCGAGTTACCAGGGACGCAGTAGTAATTAATTGAATGGAATATCTAATTGATGTTTCCAAAGCAATTCTAGTAAGTACGGTTAATGCATCATCTGCCATTTCGCAATCTTCTTCTTCGCATCTTATTTTTAAGATTTCCTTCAATTCTTTTTCTTGATACGGAGTAGTAGGAACAATTATCATTCTATCCAATAAATCTATAGGAATACCATGAGGACTTTTGTAATTCGTTCCTCTGATCCTAGTGATACCTAAATTTGTATTAATTTAGAAAAAAATTATTCATTATCATGTGTATTATTAAATTAAGCAATGACAGAAAAAGAGTAATAATTCCTATTTCCAATACCTCTGTTTGTTGCCATAATAACGACTGGTGCCATTTCATTTTCCAAGGCTCGATTGAGAAATGAAAAACATTCGATGTCTAGCATATGCACTTCATCTATAAATAAAACTCCTGGTACTATCTCAGCTTTTCCTTCTTCTCGCCACTCCGCTACTTTAGCATTTATCTGTTCGCGAACTTCAGATTTTATTTCTCCTGTATCTCCAGAGAATAATGCTAAAAATCCATGAGTTCTACTATTGATAACATCTATTTCGTGCAAAGTTACAGTGTGAACAACTTCCTTGCGTTTTTGTAATTCGCCTTCTGGACATTGTACAAAACGAGTTTGTGGGCCAGTTGCATCATAATCTCTTGCTCTTGTGAAGGATCGTCCAAGTCTATTAATTTTTCCGGTAGCTTTATCAATTGTTATAACATCACCAGCTTGTACCTTGAGGAAAATTTAGGAAACAATATTATTTGATATTTTTAATCAATGTAATATAATTGAGAAAGACACTTTATAAATCCGTAAACTTACTTTTTCCTTCAGTAAACAATCGATCATCTTATTTCCAAGATCGTATATTGTTTCCATTTCAGTTGTTTTCAAAGTCAATTTTCCTACTTTCGCACCAACTCCGGTAGCAGGTCTATCAATTTGAATCTCAACAACTTCACCTTCGATAATTTCAGTTTCTTCTTTAATCCTGATTCCAATTGATTTTCTTATAGATTGCGTTAAAGCTTCAGTTTTACTCATTTCCAAAGAATATATTTCAGAACCAGCCATAGAAGTAAATGGAGTATCTAGCCCTAAAGCTTGAGCCATTCCCATAGCTATTGCAGTTTTACCGGTACCAGGTTGACCTGCTAATAAAACAGCTCTACCAGCTATTTTACCATCTTTAATCATTTCTAAAATAACACCAGCAGCTCTACGAGCTGTAAGCTGACCGACCATTCCTTGCGATACCTAAATAAGATTTAGTTTTATGATTATGTGACACTTGACAAAGAATAATATTACTTATATTAAATAATTACATTGCGGGGCTCCAAACTATCATCCAAGCCTAAGCCTCTGATGTGCGAATGAGCGCCGATACGCTCAATTTTAGTGATTTCCCTTACTTCTTGAACTTTTGCAACCGAAACACCCTGCATCAAAAAGAAGAAACTACTAATTATTTAATTTTATTATAACATAATACAATAAATACGCGTGGTACAAATGTATATAAAAATATGTGAAAAATAGTAAACGAACAAGAGCGCAGACTAATTTTTCATGAGAACCTATCTGTATATACGATTAAGATAGTGTTATTTATTGATCAAACATACAGCTGCGATGCATACTCCAAATGTAACTAAATTTTTTTATTAAAGTACTATAATTTAAGCCTATATATATATACATGACAATATCTCTCTATACAAGTAGTAAAATTTTCCACAAATTTATTATGAGAGCTATTTTACGGTAACCAACAAAATAACTTTCAACAGCGATTTACACATACAATAACGAAACTTAGGAAACAGAAATGAAGTATCGCGTTACTCTTAATTAAAATAATTTCTATCCTACCGCCATTTCTCTTTCTTTTTTTGTTTGATCACGCCACTTTTAATATATTGCTATTTGAATATAAACTCTCTCGTATATCTTGCAACTTTCACGCGGTAAATAAAACGATGCAGAGGCACGCTTTTACCGAGGATCCATGGAAAAATATACGTAGATCACCGTTCTCCCATGTTTATGAAGCATTCGAATGCTAGCGCCCCCATTAATAAAATTGGCTACTCTTTTCTACTACAGCGGGAATACGCAAATAACGAGTTCTACGCTACAAATACAAATGAGAAAACACAATGCAACACAATAACGTTGTTATTGATATTTAAGGACATTTTTCCATCGAGTCATTCCTCAAATATTTGCAAACATTATAAATTAAATTGTAAGATGTACCACGTTTATACGAGATGCAAACTCTCTGCAATCCCTTCTCTCTCTCTCTCTCTCTAAAAAGAAATTAAAAAATTCTATTCTGTACATTCATGAATTATACACGACATCGAGATGTAGAAATTTGTATTACATAATACTTTCTCCAGATACGTTACGTGGAAAAAATTTGTCGAGGAAATATATTTATTTAAATTTATAAATTAAAAGATGCACGACAGGTATCCAGTCCTTTAATTTTCTATTTCTATTCACGAACGAATGCTTGATACAAACATATATTTTTATAGCGATGTTTGCCAAATATCGTAAATCGCGAAAACATTAGTCGAGGATCTTCCTTGGTTATAGCGTAACGCCCCACCATCCGTTCTCCTATAATAATATTAAGTAATAATTTGTGTAATCTGATTATCTCGCGTTCCACATATCACACAGCATTTTCTACGACACTTTGGAAGTTTATTTCCAAGTGGAATCAGTCTGAGCCCTTGTGACCTCTTATAGTCTGTGGTGACCTTCATTTGAACCTGAGTATAGAACCTTGTGCTTGACTGCGGTCGTCCAGTCTCTCCTTGATAAAAACTCTGTCATTCTTAAATAAGAATCGTCGCTTTAAACGGTAAGTAAAATTATTTGAGATCAAGGAAGAAACGTGAAAATGTTTTATTCATAATTTTAAGAGCAACAACGTTACTGTTTAATTATGTTCCATTGCGTACCGGCGAAATTTCTGAAAAATTTCTTGCCATTGACCTTTGAACCAGTACATTTGTAATATATTACACGAGATATATTTTTCTAATTCCAACAAATTTCATTCATTTATGTATATATATATATATATATATATATTTATATATGAACATCTATATATTTTTGTGTACATATGTAGGGAAAGGTGTGTTTGAGTATTTATATGTATACACTATTTATTTATATTCTATTAACATTATATGTATTGATGTGTGCATTTAATTATCAATAATATATTTTAAACGAGAGACATTGTTTTCTGTACATTTTTATAATATTAGTTGAAACAAATAATGGTACTTTATAAACTCTCTCTTCCTCTGTTATATTATATTTTTTATTTATTTTAATTTTAATAATACATTAAATAATGCCTAATTATATTTTTAAAGTTTCTTACTATATAAATAGAAATAATTAGAATTAATTTTATCATGACTTTATACGAAAGTAAGAAAATATTTATTAATTTTTTCTACTAGATTCTTATATTTTAAATATTTTTATTTGTACAGAGCAATAAATAAATTTATACTACAAGATGTCAAGAGACCGCGCTTCAAGGAGATTTTATCGAATAGATAGCAGTAATGATTTATTTGAATTTATGGATCGTGGCTATTCAGCTCAGCATGAAAATAGATGGAATTTTGAAGTAGCATGGGAAGCTGCAAATAAAGGTAATAAATGTAACTATTTAAAAAAAACTTGATTACTTGATTTTTTATTAATTATAAAATTTTTGCTGTATGCATTTATAGTTGGTGGAATTTATACTGTTATACGATCAAAAGCTTATATATCTACTGAGGAAATGGGTGATCAATATTGTCTTCTCGGCCCATATAAAGAAAACTGTGCAAGAACAGAAGTCGAAGAAGCTGAATTTCTTCCCAACAGCCCTTTAAAACAAGCTGTACAAGTTCTACGAGATCAAGGATTTAAGGTATATTCATGTAAATTATATTCTAATTTCATATAATTTGTTTTAATGTATTTCCCATTAATTAAAATTAAAATTTATATGTTCTATTCAAGCTCGAGGGTATGTACATATAAGTAACAATAGCTGTATTTTGGCACTTTCCCAGTTTTTTGTTTAACATGATTCAAGGCAAAATATAAATTTAAATAATATGCAGATATTATATACAATCATTATATTAATTTTTAATATTTTATTTTCTTAGGTTGTTACAGGAACTTGGTTAGTCGATGGAAATCCACAAATAGTACTTTTTGATATAGGTAGTGCAGCGTGGAAATTAGACGAATATAAGCAAGAATTATGGAACACGTGCAATTTAGGTATTCCACATCTTGATATAGAAGCCAATGACGCAGTTATTCTTGGCTATCTTGTTTGTCAATTTATTTCTGAAATCAGGTATGCATATTATGTAAATATTATTATTATTTATATAAAGCTATATTTTTATACATAAATAGCGAATCTTTTATACAATAAATAAAATGTAAATTATAGGAAAGCTGCAGAAAATTACTCTGACGTTCCACCTAAAGTTGTTGTACATTGTCATGAATGGCAAGCTGGCGTTGGGTTGATTGCATTAAGAACAAGGCATGTTGATGTAGCGACCGTTTTTACTACTCATGCAACTTTACTCGGTAGATATCTTTGTGCAGGAAAGACTGACTTTTATAACAATATGGATCAGGTAAAGAAATCGATATATGATTTTTAGCGACTAGCTACTTATTAGCGCCATGGAAATCGGCAAAACTAATTTATATTAATTATTCAGCTATATGCTAACTGAACCACATAAAACATATTTATAGTTTAACGTAGACGAAGAAGCTGGAAAACGTCAAATCTATCACAGGTATTGCATGGAACGTGCAGCTTCGCACCTAGCTCATGTATTCACAACCGTTTCCGATATTACTGGTTTTGAGGCTGAGCATTTACTCAAACGTAAACCGGATGTCATTACACCTAATGGTCTTAATGTTAAAAAATTTGCAGCACTTCACGAATTTCAAAATTTACATGCTGTTAGCAAAGAAAAAATCCATGAGTTTGTCAGAGGACACTTCTACGGGTATGCATATATAGCTATAATTTTATTTTACTGAAATACATCTCTCTGATAACTAATTGTTCGTTGTAGGCATTATGATTTTGATTTAGACAAAACATTATACTTTTTTATCGCTGGTCGATATGAATTTGGTAATAAAGGTGCAGATATTTTTATCGAAGCTTTAGCGAGATTGAATCATTTTCTAAAATCCTCGAGACCCGATATCACAGTAGTAGCATTTTTAATCTTTCCGGCTCGGACGAATAATTTTAATGTTGAATCCCTGCGTGGTCATGCGGTAAATTTTCTTTTAGTTTAAATAATGCGTGTACATGAAATTTGATCAATAACAACGTATATTTTACTTTTACCTTTACTCTTCATCACATATCTAGGTTACAAAAGCATTAAAGAACACTATCAATGAGATTCAGGAGAAAATAGGAAAACGATTGTACGAACTGTGTTTATCCGGTCGTTTACCCGATGCACAAGAGTTATTACTGAAAGAAGATACCATTAAGATTAAACGGTAAATACACGCGTATCTCCATCGTCTGTCAGTTAACATATAAATAATTGACAGGTATTTGCTCCGAATGTATATAAAAAATTATTTTGCAGTTGTTTATATGCACTTCAAAGAAACGGACTTCCCCCGGTCACAACGCACAATGTTGTAGATGACTGGAATGATCCAGTGTTAAATTCAATTAGAAGATGCAATCTTTTCAATTCCGTTCACGATAGAGTTAAAGTACGTATATTATTTAATAAGCGCATTAAATAGCACCTTCCTTTTGAGAGAACGATAAAAGAATTCCTGATACGAAACTTAGTCGAAAAGATTTTTAGCGCTTTTTAATCAAAAGCTTAATTTTAAAAATTCTACGCGAATTCTTATTACGCGTTACTAACAATTAATGTTATTATTATTAATCTGTTATTAACACTCCGCCGGCCACTGTCACGCCTGGCGTGACTTTTGCTCGCCAACGTTTATCGGCCGGGGTCACGTACGCGTGTCACCATATAGAAATTGCCGTTATTTACTCTTTTCGCGATAGAAAATATTTCAGGTACTTACAGCGATTATTAGCGAAATCACTTTCTCTCGCCCAGATATAGAGCGAATAGTTTGATTTATCATCAGACACATTCTTTCAAATATTTCAAGCAAGTAATGCAATTTTTAAGTTTCGAGGCAACTCGCGCGCTGCAGGGATACGGTAGAACGAGTCGATAAAACTGTGCAAAATAGGATATACCGTCTATGATAGAAAAGTAAAGTGTCGCGTCGAAAAGCGGTAAAAGGACCTTTCGACCGCGTTCAACGTCAGGAACGTTTCTACGGAAAACGATACCTTTAATTTTGAACAATCCGTTTGGAAAGAAGCGGACCAACAGGATATCATTTTACACGTGCCGTTTTACAGATGATATTCCATCCGGAATTTCTTTCATCGACGAATCCTTTGCTTGGCCTTGATTACGAAGAATTCGTTCGAGGATGTCACCTCGGTGTTTTCCCATCTTATTACGAACCATGGGGCTACACTCCAGCCGAGTGTACGGTAATGGGCATTCCCAGTATTACCACGAATTTATCGGGTTTTGGCTGTTTCATGCAAGAACACATAGCAGATCCCATGAGCTACGGTATATACATCGTTGACAGACGACACATTGGTTTGGAAAACAGTGTTCAACAACTTGCTCAATATATGTTCGATTTTGCAAGACTCAGCCGTAGACAGCGTATCATCCAAAGAAACAGAACGGAGCGTTTGAGCGATCTTCTCGACTGGAGAAATCTAGGCATTGTAAGTTGATCGATGTAGAAGATTCTACGTGCGAAAGAGAAACGTGTATTTTACAAACGCGTTACGAACGAAGAACATTATCCGTCCACTATACGTTTGTACATCATCTATATGCTCTTTCGTAGTATTACCGTCAAGCAAGAATAAAGGCCTTAACGATGGTCTATCCTGAATTAGCGTCAGAATATGCGGAAGGAGGTAGCAATCGCTTCAACTATCCAAGGCCCATCAGCGAACCTCCATCTCCATCCTCCTCTCGGCATACAACTCCGGCAGCTTCCATTCATGGATCCGATGACGAGGATGATGATGAGGTGGACGAAGAAAAAGAGGTAATTGCACCATAAGTAAATACTTCCGAACTGTTATTGCTTTAATGGAGAAATGGTACAATTTAAGTCTAAGTCGTGGAAAAAAAGATCACTGTAGGACGCAATTTTTTTTCAGCTTGAAGAATTACGACAAGCGCATGGCAAATGAAATTTCATAACAAAAAATGGCCACTACAAATCTTAATGTAAATTAAAGACTACATTGTATTGTGTATAATTCCATTATATAAGAACAATTTAAAAAATTGTATATATGGAAAATCCGGAAATACTTTTAATCGATGTTAAAATTATACTCAAATTAGAACAAAATTAGTTAACTACGTTATTATCAATCGTCGTCGCGTCACGCGTACAAAAATAATCGTAAATTACAATTCTTTGAATATAAAGATTGAGGCTGTTATCTCTCAAAATACAATAGTATTATTATCAATTGTCAATTTCATGTATAGCTCAATTTTCTTAGTACGTTTGACAACATCGAGATAGCCTAAACAAAGATGCATACGCAGTTTTATTGCAATTTATATATTTTAGCAATGAAAGGTCAGAGGAATATTTTGGATGTACATACACGTGCGCGTCGAATTGCACAGCAAGAAAATTTGTTTCATTGTATTTAAAATATATATATATATATATATATATATTGTTACGCTTTAAAAGTTATTTTATGTTACCTAGATCATATATGAGATAGAATATATATTCTTATAATATGAAAATATATTTTTATTGAAATTACACAAATGAAATCCAGTGTCTCTGTTATAAAGAATAAAAGTGAAAATTTATTTTTATATTTTCCAAAATCTCTCCATTATTTGAAAAGTATTTTGTCCGTTATACTTAAAGTTCTTTGAAAACAAAACTCCTAATTATTGTTAAAACTTTACTATGTAACTTATAAATCATTTATTTATTAATGAACAATGTTTGTTTGATATGTAATATTATTATTGATTAAAATAATACACAAGTAGGTGACATATGTGTGAATTATTGTATTATTAAATATTAACATAATATACAAAATGAGATATTAAAAGTCACATTAATTTATATGATAAGTTATATTTGACACAAATTGCTAAATTGCCTATATATTATGGAGCGTAAATAAATAATTACAGAGAAAATGAACATGTTGTTGTATTACATAACCGACAACAATATACAATTGTTAATCAATCAAATAAATGTCAGTTTAAAGTCGTTACAACGATCAGCTTAATTCAGCAATAATTTGGAATGAATACATTTTGTCTCGTGTAACACGCGTTTCAATTGTCATTTTAATCTAATGAGATTCCTTACTAGGTTTTTACTCACTACTATGCTTTGCGTTTTTATAACTACCTTAAAATATATATATATATTATACTTTTATTACAAAATCTGTTGAACGAGACAAAAATACTTTATCTTTCACTTTATCAGAAAAAAAAAGCTACCAAACAAAATTTTATCCAAATAAATATTACAAAATACAAACATTACGTCTTTTCATTCTCAGGAATATGTTTCAAAATTTATAGTACTGCAAACAGATTTCTATTTTACTCTCATTGATATTTACAGTTCTAAAAATTAATTGTATACTATCTTTTGAAATGATTGACTTTTAATATTTATGTTTCCCTCACGCTAGATTTTTTAATATTGAATAAATATAGTTTTACGTTTAAAAAAAAAAAAAAAAAAAAAACAATCGCGTTACATATTAGGACGAATGAAAGATACCGGATTTAATTTAAAAATGGAATTTTAGAAGTAATAGAATTTCATTTATAACCTTAATTTTTTAAATATATTAAACGATTAAAACAATTAATGACCGCGCGTAAAAATCCTTGCTATATATTATTAATAGTTAAAAAATATTTTACATTTATATTAACAGTCCAGCAATTTCCTATTTATAATTTACACTCGTGAATGTTTAAACAATAACGGTATAATAAACTAAATGGCACGTTCTATACATTTAAATACAGCATGAAAACTATATGAAATTATTGTTATAGAATAAAAGAGAGAAGTAGTATGTATCGAAGATTAAAAATTGCAATCGTTAATAATATACATTTCTATAATGCTTTGATTTTTAATGCAATGCAATTTCTCAAAAAAAAAAATCTGTTATTTATTAATTGAGCATGAAGGTTTAACTGAAATTTATAAGTTTATAAGAGACTATGAAATTCCTCGTTTAATGATTATTGTTATGTGGAAAAATATGCAAGTATAGATCGATCACTATGATAAAATACGCTCATAGTTTAAGATAACACCGTATTTTGGCTTGTGCAAATATTGATCGTACATTTCATGTATTTTGTTGAATTTAAAAAAATAGCGTACAAGATTTTTAATACTAATTTCTCATAGATATTCCGTTATACCGTTGTACTAGATAGTGTCACATCGAACAGGAATAAATCTAAGAATTATTGAAAAGATTCCTGATGAAAACTTTTTACTTCGACTATTATTTAATTGGAAATAGTACCACGCATCTCATTTGAAATATAAAATCGAATATTCGCACTATGTATCTATTTTTTTCAAGAATAGATTATAACAAAGCCTTCTCTCATGTTTTTAATGCAGCTACTGTTTTTTTTTTTACTAAGAACTAGATGCATCTTTTTATACTGGCAAGTTGCATATTTTATATTATTATGTATAACATTTTCAAAAGCTTTAAATGTGTGGGAAGAAAGATAGTTCACCATTATACCATAATACATTCAACCTTTGGTTACATAACAAAACTAATATTACTATAATATATAATACCATTCAGAACGCGCGCGCGCGCGCGCACATCTCGATAAATATATTTAAATATATTTAATTTATTTGTGTATCTTAATCTAAGAGTCTTTAGTTAATTGGCATTTCACGGCAAATGGCCTCAAGATAGTATAATCATTAACTCCAACATAATCGTTTCTATAAATAATTTAAAGAACAGAAATTGGACATACATCAAATTACATTATTAATACGAACATCCTCTAACACCTTCCATCTTTTTCATAATACGCGTACAAACACAAGTACTGATTCAAACTCTCGTATATAATAGAGAGAGAGAGAGAGAGAGAGAGAGAGAGAAATATTAGTTTTCCTTAATTCTTCGATACTTTTCACATAATTCAACGCGTCACATCAAGATGCACATGATAATATTTGTAAACCTCTATCGAAGTTATAGTTTTTTCAATTAGTATATAATAAACAATTCCATTATATTGAAATTCGTAAGTTTCCAAGTGAATTCTAGACGTTCTACGCTCATCGCACCAAGCTCAATTATAAACGTGAAAGAACTATTTCTCTCGTCTTTATATTGCTCTAGTAGACATTAAAACAATGCGGACTTATGAATTACATTCGCAACGCTCTTTTCTCCCCTCTACCAATATCAATTTACTATCTCAACAAAGTAAAAAATAAGAATCGACCATTCCTATTTGATAGTTTGAAGAGAGAAAAACAGTTTAAAAATATTCGCCTTTTCTCTCATATACAATTAATTTTAATACGGTATGGAAAATTTTAATTTAATGCTGAAAATGGGGGGGAGGGGAGGGGGGTCGATCGTTCATTAGCGTCAATCTGACTCGTGAATAAGAGAGATGAGAAAGAAATGGAAAAAAACAACAATTTAAACGACAAAACGAACTAACACTCTCGTTGCTAATTGCACCCCTTTCCTTCCTTTCTTCTTCTTCTTCTTCCTCTTCTTCTGCTTCTGCTTCTTTACATGCGACTTCGTTAAAATATTTGTGCTCTGCTATAAAAGTTGACCTTGGACGCTCAAAATTTGGCCCGAATAGAGTTTCCTATTGCGGTTGATGCTGAATATTCGGGTACCGAGTAAAATTGTCCTTTTCCAGGGATCATCGCGTTGGACGGATATTTTAAGTGTGATTTGGCTGGGCTGCCCCCATTCTTTGCTGCATCATACTTAGCAATAATTCAGAATATTGTTGCATCATATTGACCACTTTTCCCTGATCCTGACCCGCCAGCAACTCTTGAAATTTAGCTGTCGCTTCCGTGTGCGGAAAGTTTTGGTTGATTCCATCCGCATTGTTATGTACACCGCCGCCTGCAACGACCAGCCTCAAGGTACGCATAGTCTCATTCACGGAAGACTCCAAACCTCGCAACATCGTGTCTCTGTCGATATCTGCACCAGATGGATCATCCTCGTTGTCTATCGTCAATCGCTTGTACAGCTGCACCACATTGTCCGCGGTCCGCGTCAACTCATCGGCAATCGTATTGCATAATTGCGTTGATACTGTAAAAAGTAAATGATGAGTAAACGATTCTCGCACTTAAATCGGAAGATCCGATCGATACAAAATTAACACAACGTTCATAGATCCCCGATAAATGGAATTTTCATTATTTTTGTTGTTATTTTGAGAAAATTTTCTCAGGTCACTTGCAAATTTTCATGATACTTTGCCAAGTGGCATCTATGAATTTTGTTCAAATGAATAGAAAATTAATAGAATGTGTTCATAAATCTCGATAAAAATAATTTTTATTATTTTCGTTGTTTCGAGGAAAATTTTCTCAGGCTACTTGCAAATTTTCATGATACTTTGCCAAGTGGCATCTATGAATTTTGTTCAAATGAATAGAAAATTAATAGAATGTGTTCATAAATCTCGATAAAAATAATTTTTATTATTTTCGTTGTTTCGAGGAAAATTTTCTCAGGCTACTTGCAAATTTTCATGATACTTTGCCAAGTGGCATCTATGAATTTTGTTCAAATGAATACAAAATTAATACAACGTTCATAAATCTCAATAAAAAGAATTTTCATCATTCTCGTTATCTTGAGGAAAATTTTCTCATACTACTTGCAAATTTTCATGATGCTTTGCCAAGTGGCATCTATCAATCTATCAATTTTGTTCCAATAAATACAAAATTAATACAACGTTCATAGATCTCGATAAACAGAATTTTCATTAATCTCGTTATTTCGAGAAAATTTTCTCATACTATTTGCAAATTTTCATGATACTTTTACCAAGTATCATCTATCAACTTTGTTCCAATGTACACACACTTGAGAAGTATCAGTGTGATTCATGACAGTGTCTGTAGCAACACAGTATTTTCTCTTTCAAACAGTCATAAGAAATAAGATAAAGCGGCATGCAACGTGCATAGGTACATTGCTTATAAAATCCGTATGAGACCATGCTATTATGATGGGAGTCTATGAGTTTTAATGTCTTATTTTCAAACTAAATTCACGTTAATTCATCATAGAGTGTCTATGCGAGTATCTATATGAGGATTTATGATATATTATACATTTTCTTTCATACGAATAAAAGAGATTCTTGCACTTTTACCATAAACTTTAAAAATGAATTAAATTAAATTAACAGTACATGTGGGATTGTATCTCTTCTGCATTGTACATGATGATTTTGAAACGATGATCAGAATCCGATTAAACTCATCATAAGAGAATGTAAAAAGTAAACGCGTAATTCTCAGTATTTTAACGTGTATTTTCCCCTTGAATATCCGAGTTAAAATTATTAAGAGCGCTTTCCTTTAACAAGAAAAATTACTAGAACCTTATGGAATTGGACCAATTTCAGAAATCCCATAATTTAGCACGCGACAACCCTCTGGATTTCTACGAGGGAATTATGAATTTCCCATTTGTTCAACTCTGATCAATGGTGAAAAATATACAAGGTCGCTATTACGATACAATTGTATCCGTTTTGAAATAGGTTGAAAAGTAAATTCTCATTGATAATAAATATTTTCGATTCATATTCGTTAATAGTAGAAAACACGTTTGTTTTTCAAGTTTCTCACTTTTCTGAATCTAATAATAATTAAATGAGTTGTAATTTCAAGGGGATAAGCAATTGGATCATTGTACAATTTTTTAACCTTATGACCAATTTAATCAAACACTTGATTTTCACTACTTTAGAATGTCACTATGTTATAGAAAGGGAATAAAGCTCTAATCCGAATCTAATTTATCACGTTAATCACACATATTCGTATGCATATATATATATATATAGCAAATTATGAATTGAATTTTAATGAATTTCTTAAATCTTATAAAATTTAAAGTCATAGCATGATCACTTACAAATTTTAAATACACTGATACATTTATATAATTCTCACAGCACAGCATTCTTAAAAGATGTCTTTAGTTTACCTAACATTTTATCCGTGTTTACTGTAAGAGTAAAAATCTTACTTTAGATAAATTCAAAAAATCTTAACAAAGAAAATATATACGTCTGCAAATTGTTAATTGATTGCACGCGGTTAATCTTCTTACTTCTTGTGAAATTTATAGTACATTTTTGTCAAGCATTTTTAGAGCGTGATTTAAACAATTTGTTATACGTGCTTGAAAAGAATAAGTTTAGTATTAATGAACGAAGCAAAAATTGGACGTTACTTACATTCGGCGCTGGCTACATCGATGGCACGATCAGTATCTTTTACTGGTAACTCCTGTGGACTGGGATCCAACTGATTACGATTTGTCGTTGATATTCTGTTTGCGGTTTGACTCGACGATCCATTTCGACCATTTGCTATGACAGCAGATGATCCAGATCTTTTCACGGTAGAGCCGGGTAAGCTTAAACTAATGAAAACAGCAAATTAGATGAAACGATAATATTTTCATCGATGTCATACAGAGAATACGCCAAAATTAGCATACTCCTTTTTTCCAAGGTTTATTACTCCCGAGGGTAAACTGTCGGAACGAAGAGTCTTTTACCATTTTTCAAGATATTTAATAATAAGGAAAGGATATTATTATTATTCATTGAAATGAGACAGAGTGGGGAGTTATGTCGTTTCTCTGTCTTTGTCCAATAGCATCCACCAGTATCCTTCCCTTATTTTAGAATATATTTGCTAAAAAGCAAATTCCGGATTGAAAAGCGATCAAGAATTTTTCGACTCTGCTCACCCTCGGAAGTAACTCCCCCTTGAAGAAGATGAACGAGTTTTGACACACTCTGTGCGCGAAGCAAATATAGAAATAATTATTCTACAGGGTGCAACAATGATCCCCTTCGAAATTTTAAGGGGCTGTAGAGGGAGTGATTCTAACACGATTCTTCATTTACCACATTTTAATCGGAAGCTTAGTTTTTGAGATATTTAATGATAAAGACACTATTAGTTAGACAAAGACAGATAGATTGTTGAAATGAGACAGAAAGGCGTTATCTCACTTCCACCAATTGACCGTCTCTGTCCAACTAACAGTACATTCAGCATTAAATATCTGAAAAACTAAGCTTCGAATCAAAATGTGGTAGATGAAAAATCGTCTTAGAATCATTCCTTCTACAACCCCTTAAAATTTCGAAGGGATCATTGTTACACTCTGTTTATTTATTAACCCTTTGCGATCGTGTGTCGATGATCTGTAAGGAGAGAGATTGTAAGAAGTACCTAGCAACGGAATGGTCAACGCTGATGCTTCTTGGTCTGGGAGGAAGCGCTGGTTTGCCACCATTTCCATTCGAAGACGTATCCTCCGAACTTGAATCTTCTTGATTACCAACTTGACTTAAATTTACTGCAAATACAAAAATTCATGACACATCGCAAAACTCGAAAATTACTCGACACGTCCGAATCAGACTCAAGTTTGATGCGCTTCTTCTTCATTTGACCAACGGAGAATACTATTAGGACCGCGTGGATATTTAACCGCACAGACTACAGTCTTCAGACTTCTACAGCGATTTCATTTCACTGATCATTGCCACATTTTATAAAATGATATTTTTCACGTTGCACGCGAGTCCCAGGTTTCAATCTATCAAACTCGACAAAGCGCCTCGAACGTGTCAAGAAAATGTACGAATTGAAATTGAAGTATAATCGAATGGTGTTGCAGCGCACGTACCAGTCGAGTAAGCTCCTTGCATTCCACGTCTTCTCAAGACCGACGGGAGGTTTCCACCAGAAGTAGAATTGACTTTATTCTGATGATTTATCTTATTCTGCGAGCTAATCGTAGGCCTCATCAATCCGCTCATTCTATTATTTCCAGCCTGACTATTCCAACCTCTTCCAGCAACGGATGAAAGACCAGCATCAGACTCGGAATCACTCTGTAGAAAGAATTCGCCGAATTTGTCATTGCAATTCGAACGACAACGATTATCCTACCGTCGACTATCGTCGAGTTACAAAACAGAGCTGCTATTGTAATAGAACAAACCTGATTCAGCACACCAACGCTACTACTTCTCGTCATATGCGAAGAATGACTTTTAGCCGCCGCGTGTCTAGGCACATTTCCACTTTGATTGGCATTTCCACTAGTTGTCCTTGAAGTACCACCGGTATTCTTATTACCCAATTTTCCTGAAACTGTTCCATTCGATTATTGCATCGATTTTCCACGTGGCAATTCATACCGTTAAAAGTATAGAAATAACAAAAAAAAATCAAAGGCGATACGGATACCTTGTATAGGACCATGCAGCAACCTATTTGGCGGGCTGACAGAAAGGTCACTCAGAGAACAGGCACGTCGCATGCCACCCACCTCTTCTTCACTGTCAATAATCTTTGACGAGATTCGTGCCCCGTTATTGGCAACTGTTGACAATATGCACACTCATGCACTAAACTACATTTTCATAATGCAAGATTTACTTGAAATATCACAATAAATGTTAAACAACGAGGGGATCCAATCAATCGTAAACTCAAGGAGGAAGAACATTTTCAGAAGTATTGTACGATCAAACCTTGACGATGACCTCTCTTACAGGGGGTCTTTTGTCCAACGTATCATTGTTCTCCATTTAAGCAATCTCTTAACCCATTTGCATCGTCACAAGCGCATATACGCGCGGAAATTTCCTGGCCGTTATCACCGAGGCGCACACGTGCGCGCATTTCACTCGGGCACTCGATCCAAAATTTGGATGAAAAAAAACTTTGGCGATAAGCAGGAATTTTCCGCGCGACGCAAATGGGTCAACGAAGAAGCCAAGAGTACGCAAATCACGTGGAAAGTGTAACAAAAATTTCTGCGAGAGTTCAATCGGAAAACTGGGGACGATTAATTTTGGGGGAAGGGAGTTTTAGCCGTGAAAAATGAAATAAACATGCTGCTCAGCGATTCATCGTGCGAAATGAAAAAATAAAAATTTTCATCAAGCTCTGCGTGCACGTGCGCGTGTGCGTGTGTGTGATCTGCTTATACGCACAGTAAGAAAACAAAAAGAAAATCCAACTGAAAAGTAATCGCTGCTTCGGTCGACGTCGAATACTTAAAACTATGACTTGAACCAAAAGCTTTCGAATGGAATTTTAGCTACACAGATGTTGCACGATGATACACATACAAATCTGAAATATGATCGAGGCTGCTCGAATTATGTACAATGCGCCGTTGTCACAATTGCTCTACGCATACGCAATGAGGTCGGATGCACGGTGATGCGTTTGTATGCGCGCGGTGCCTGCACGAGATACCGCCAATGACAGGTTTCGTTAAACAAAATCAAAAAACAATGGTAAAACTAGAAACAAGTACGACTCGACGATCGCTTACACGCAAAATAATATCACTACTATCCTGCGTTCAGGCAAATTCGCTCGGCGAAAACTTTCAGACACTTCGCAGGCGAAGACTGAACAACGCTATGTACAAAAGAACAATTCTCTCCTACAAACTGTTTCTAGGTACCTGCAAAGATGTTGGTTTTCGAAGGTAGAATCGCTTGGTTTATAGTAGGCAAGGTTCTCGTCCACTTCATATAGCTTTGACAACGAGACGCGGGAGGCCACATTCGCTTCGGCGAATTTGCGCAACTGGAAGCCGACGTCGAAGAACCACTCTCAAGCAATGGCCTGTCCATTGCCGAAATGTCAGTACAATCGGAATCCTCGCCACCGGAGTACAATCTCGAGTGGTCTCCGCGCTTAACCGTTAGCTTTCCATCTCTCTCCGCCTCGAGTTTCGCAAAATTCTCGGTTCCCTGATCGCATTGTGCAAATCGAAAGCACTTTTCCTTCATGAAATATTGCTCCTTCCTCACCAGGTTCTCAAACTCCTTCGAGAGCAACTTCACGGTACCCTCGATGGCTCGGCTGATCCTCGCGTCCAAGTTGTTCGCTCGCTGCTCGTCGACGGGTTGCTGCTGCGAATTGTTCGACTGTAGCTGCGCACTGGCAGGTTGCTCCAGCAAGTTGCCAGTTGCATCCAGTGGCGGTGGTTGTTCCAGCGAGTCGTAGGTCTCTGAAACGTCCTTCGTCGGAAGTTGATTCTCGAAGCAATCGATGCCAATACCTTGCGAGCCGACACCAGCAGCAACCTCTTTCTCGCTATTGCGGTTCTGAATCTGATCGCTGGCGAGGGTTGTCGCGGTACCGTCGATTTCCCGGTACGACGGGAACTTCTCCAATATACGCGGATTTTGCAACTGCATCAAGTTGTCGGTTTGACGCATTGGTAAGCTAAAATATCTCTGCTGCTGCTGCTGCTGATGATGATGATGTTGCTGTTGCTGTTGCTGATCATCTTTCTCATCGTTAGGCTGTAAAGAATAGGTCTCGGTCAAGAAAAATTGTTCTACCGCATCCAGTTTGCTGTCGGAGCACAGAGTTTCCCGCGATACGCAATCTTCGCTCGGTACATTCTGGTTCACGTTCTGCGACTGCGACGAGGTATCCAAGGTGTACTTGTTCCAAGCTGGTCTCGCTCTGTTTCGCATGCTTTGTGTGCGAGAGGAGTTTCTTTTCGGCTTCGGCGGTTTGTGAGCGATGAAATCGTTCAAGATCAACATCGAGTGCGGCTGTTTCGGCACTTTCAAACTACCGCCTCTCAGGACGGTCTCCTTGCTCACTCGCGCGTCCAAGCTTTTCTCGTTGGCATTGTCAAAGCTGAACTCGTAATAGATACAGGTTCGCGGCGGCGCGTTGTCCTCCTCGAAGTTACATTCGCTTTTAATCGCGCTAATTCTCGTGTCTTGCAGAGACTTTGATCGGAACACTGTCCTGGACACGGTCGGGTCTTCCCCGATCTTGCTTTCACTCGCTTCCGCGGGATCCAGCAGCATCGCGTTATTCGGATTGCCGCTGTAAGTTTCGGAGTTTTGCCTCTTCCGTTTGTAATGCGAATCGAAGAGCATCTCCAACGGTGCACTCTTCACGAGGGAATCCGAATCATCGGTCAAAACGCTCTCGGTACTTCTATGATCGGCATTCTCGCGGAGTGGAAACATCTGATAGTCCGACTCGTCGGTCAGTATGCTCTCCTGACTTTGGCCCGCTTGCATCTTACGACGGGACAGAAAGAAACTCGCGCTAGAATGCCTGTCGTTGTCGTAATTGTAATCGAGAACTTCCGTACTACCCTTTGAAAAGGACTCGACCGAGACGTCGGATAATATGCTCTCTTGAGAACCCGTTAGAACCTTTTGATGGAAGTTTTGATAAGGTACGTACTTTCGATAATCCATTTGATTATCCATGTCGATGTTAATCTGATAGTCACTGACGCAGCGCCTCGGTGGATTTTTAAAATCACCCTCGAGTGAATCATCGCTGAAGTTCCCGTTACCCTCGTCGCAATCGTCCGCCAGTGTTTGCTGAAGATTCTCGATGTTACGCTCGTTCATGGCGGGCAAACTTTCGAAAGATTTGGCAATGCTCTCTATGTCTTCGTCGTTATCGTCGAGTCCGATGAAATAGCTGCAAGATCTTCTTTTCTGAGCGAACTTGGCGAATCGACTTACATTCTTTTTACATTGCTCCTTCAACACTTTCAATTCCTCGGATACAGGTGAAATGGGCAAAGATTGATTAGCTTTGTTCAGAGGCAGCTTATACTTTTCAGTTTTCTTTAACGTCAAGGTTACAGGTCGGTTAAGCGTGGATTTAGCTTTTTCGCTTATGCATGACGTGGTTTGGCTTTTAGGCAAAAATTTATCGTTTTGCAAGCTTGGCTTAGATACCTTTTCCACATTGAAAATTTTGTTAGTAGCTTGTTGGGACTTAATTATGGGCTTCGGGTTTAACATGGGTTTACAAAGGTTAGTTGGTTTGTAGAATTTAGTTTGTTGAGCAATTCTTTTACCTGTACTAATCTTATTAGATCGATGATGCTTATCTGGTATATGGCTACTGAGGTCCGATATACTTTGGCTGGATTTTAAGGAAGACCGATAACCAACCTGCGAAAAGAGCAATTGCACGTGTACAATTTAACCTCTCATCTATCGGTCACATACATATGTTATACATAGCGCAATGAATAAAAATTTGTAAATATCTACACTTTGCAGTTTTCTTCTGGTTTCCTCTATCCTTCGCTGAAGTTCCTCCCGTTTCTTTAAAATATCTGTGTCACTTCTTGGATTTTTAGTAGCGTTCGCAATTGTTGTACTACGATTCTTATTGCTGTTTGCATTTTCCAATCCACCGCTAAGCCTAAAGCATTTAACAATAAAAGAACAATTGATAAATTATACATTTACGCGCATTTGCTCTAAAATCTAAAAATTGAGAAAAACAAGCCTGCCTCTCACCTTCCATGGAACTGAGAACTAATACTAGTCGCTTTTGCACGGTTTGGAAGTTCTTCGGCACCGCTAAGAGACTCAAATGCATTCTTCAGATATTTTTCGCGATGACTCTGTTTGGTGATTTGATCAAAACCTTCCGAACTGGCTTCCGATAGCATGGATAATGGATTTCGCTCTGCACTAGGTGTTGATGCTCCTCCCTCGGAATCGGAGTCATCCTGACTACCAGATGCGGGTAATTCATTCGACCTTCCATTTTCTCTATTTCTACCCTTCTTTTGCCGCCTTTGGGATCTACGATCAATATTTTACAAGTTTATCGCATTATCATTAAAAGCAAAAAAAAAAAACAGAGGAAAAACCAATATGCTCGTAATTCAATGGGTTCTACGCAATCCTCTACACAAACCTTCTAAGTTCTTCTACATCCATTGCATTGACAGTAAATTGATTGGATACTGTATCTTCCGTAGGCGGATAATACATCAGTCTATGATGAGATTTTTCTGAACCTGTTGTACCATTCTCCCCCTCTGAATAATCTTCTACGTCTCCATCGTGCTCCGTACTCTCATGATCCTGTCAAAGTCATAAAAATTAATTTAAACTAAACGTCTACAATGACTTGCCACTGCTTACCGTTTTACACATAAATATGTAAAAATTTCTTTCAACTGTACATAAAAATTATATACGAATATTAAAAACTACTCGCCACCCACCATATTAATCAGATATGTGTATAAATGGTTAAATAAAATATGTATGGGGGGAGGGGGGGGGGGGGGGATGTGATGGATATCGAACACGAACAGCATGTACCTCAAATTTGAAGCTGCCGAGACTGCTGTCATCGGTATGATGGCGTACTCTTGATTGTCTCGTCAGTTCCGTGATATGGCTACCTCTAGTCATTGTCACATTACCGCCAATTACCTGTGTGTCGTCGTTTAAAATAATAATATGCATGTAATAAACATGAGAGCATGATTCCAATAAATAAAAAAGAAAACAAAAAGAAACTCAGTGCTACGAAATTGATCGACGATTAAAAAAAATTATTTGTAGCGAGCAAAATGACGTGGGAGAACTCATGAAAACACGTATTAAAGTCAGTAATGCATACAACGTTAGAAACATTCCAAATTAATCAGCATAAGTATACGCAATTAGTACCTGCTTTGTGTCGTCGTTTATTTCTGTATAACTATCTGGGCAAGGTTGAAACACACTCTCTTCCTCATCCTAAAATGGTAAGTAGCGTTGTTAGCAAACTATAACGAGTTATGCGATAAGCTACCAAGATAGGCGAATGACGAAGAGACAATCACGAAGGATCTTTTCACGAACCAAAGTAGTTTTGCGTGAAATTGTTACAGTTCGCGCAATACTTACCCTTTTAATAATGATCGTGTCTCTTCGATAATCGCTGCTACATTTAGTTTCCGTGCCACTGTCGATGGAACTATCTTTAGAACCGCCGCCGCCACCTCCATCCGAATCCGTTCCTATCCGTGGTGGTGGGAAAGGTATCACTTCATCGCTCTCATATACAGATTTAACGGTGATACTGTCACCTTGTTGTACTCTCTGTGCCCATCTACCCTTTGGCATATCGACGCCAAGCGGCCTTGCATTGGAAGCCACGACCGACGGGTCTTCGGCACTTGTATTTATTTGTTTCTTGGCCCAGAGTGGCAACTGCCCAACGCTAAATCGATAATCAATGGTAACACCCGTGGAGTTTGGATTTGCATTTGGATCTAAGAACTCCGGAGGCGGCGATCCAAACAAATCATTGTCAAGTTGAATATCAATTCCTGAACCGTTGCTCTGAGCCGGTCTTCTGCGCAAAATTAAAAGATTACAAAATATTAGGTTACGGAAAAAGAGAGCAGAGAGAGAGAGCGAGTTATTTGCCGAGCTGCAAAACCGTTCACTCACTTGCCGGCGCGCATTGCCTGTTGAGCCAAACGCGCTTGCATGGTCACTACCATATCATGCGGAACTCGCCAAACGAATACACAGCCGTCACCACTGGCCGAAACCAGATGACGGCAATCCGAGCTGAACCGTAGTCCGGTGACCAATTCGGAATGGCCCAACATAGTAGCCATGCATTCTCCGCTATAATAATCATAGACGCACAATGTCTTATCCGTACATGAGGTAGCTACGTAAATTCCTGATGCATCTGCAAAAACAGAGAGTGGAGCGAATTTAACGAAGCTCCGCATCGATGCATTTACTTCAGTCACGCTCAACGACAAAATTATAAACAATAAGATCAATCATTACCGAGAACTACTTTAATAAGGGATCCGTCATCGCTAACCGATCCTTTGAACGTTTTACTATGTTTACCAGTGGTTACATTGTAAACCCTAATATTTCTATCTTGGCAGGCAGTTAAAACGTGTTTCTGTCCAGAATCAACTTCCATATCGTATAACGTTGTTTTTCCTTGTGCATTGTGATCTCTAACAAATTGTGGGCTTCCTCCCATTGACTGTGTACAAGACAAACAAAAAAAAACTTCTATACACACACGATTTTTATTATTTTATCATTGCACGAGCACAAATTACATAAATACACAGCGTGCATCGTGTCGCTTCTTCTTCCGGCTAGAAAATGGCAAATAAAAAGGGGAAAAATTTGCTCAAACACACTCACCGATTGCAATTGTCTGAATATAATGCTTTTATCGGCACCGCAGGAAACCATTTGTATCTGACTATTCTGATTTGTTTGATTGAAAAATCTCACGGCAGTAATGGAAGAGCTATGATCGTCAAGCGTTTGAAGGAAGTTGTAATCCTGATCGACATTAAACACATGTATCAGCCGATCTCTAGAGGCACTGGCTAATAGTTTCGGCGTTTTCGAAGAGTATTTGGTAAATTTGGAATATTCCAAGCAAAGCACTTCAGCATCGTGCGCTTCTATTAGCCACAATTCTTCCAACGAGGAGATATCATGAATGCGAATATTGCCAGACCTATGAGACAACAACAACAACATCACATTTTATATCACACATATTTCATGTACACACAAACTATGCAGCGCAACAGAATTTCCTGCAAGCACCGAACAGCCTAAATTAATTTGTAAAAATCACCTGTCACCGGATGCCAGATGCTTGCCATCGGGACTAACTCTAATTGACCTTACACCATTGCGTCCGTCGTACGAAGCGTCGCTTTTCTCGGTAGACCCTGCCGAGGCTAAATCCAAGTCTTTTAGATATGTTAGTTCAGGATCTACGTACAACACCTTCAATAATTCCTGTTTGAATCAAACGAATCAAATTAGTCGAGCATTCGGCGAAACACACGCAGAAGATTTTAAAAATGATTTTTGTCCTGCGCCAGACCCGCCTATACAGGGTGGGAACGCGTGTCTTACACACTGAATAAATTGCAAATACGTGTATATATACGATTATCGCATACAACGGATGTATATAGAATTCTACAGGTAAAACAGAAGTGGTATAGTGCTCGTCTCTTACATTGCTATAGATGTTACGCTTGTAAAGCGTATCATTCGGCAATGCATCCTTCTCCAAATTCCAAACGCGTATCGTGTCGTCGCTCGAGCAAGTGATGAAGCTGCCAGGTGGCATAGCACCAATGGAATCTTGCCCCGTAGGGTACATTTCCACGCCCCATATGCAAGCCGAATGATAGAGGAACGAGTGCGACTTGCCTACTCGCTTAATATCTCTGACGTCCCAAACATAAATGCTATGATCGTTGTAGACACAGGTCAGTTTATTGTTGCGTTCGTCAAAGGCAAGAGCTATGGCATCTGGATATCTTGCATTTGGTGGATGTTGAGACATATGACTGTAAAAGCATAAGCGAATCGTTTACCATCGTACAAATCTCGTTCATTTCCATTTTAGAAATACAGGGTGTGTCCGGAAATTGGCGCACTTCCTCCGAGGGGTAGTTTTCCGAGGGTAAACCGAGTGGAAAAGTCCTCGGCCACTTTTCAATCCGGAGTTTAGTTCTTGAGATATTTAACAACAAAGGTACCATTAGTTAGACAGAGACGGTCGATTGGTTGAAGCGAGATAGCACTTCTCCGTCTCGCTCCAACTGTCTGTTGTCCTTGTCTAACCAATAGTACCTTTATCATCAAATATCTGAAAAACTAAGCTCTGGATTAAAAAATGATACAGGACTTTTCGACTCGGTTTACCCTCGAAAAACTAACACTCGCAGGAAGCGCGCCAATTTCCGGACACCCTGTGTATCCAAGAGGAACATCGTTTCAAGGTAACGCACTTGCACGTGTTGTACTCTTGGAAATGATATTTGTTTAGAGAAAGAGAGACATAGCTTACCTAATGGAAAGACCTTTGGCAACATCTACTCCTAAATAATGCGTCCTAGGTAAAGTTGTGATGAATTGAAGGGTCGAAGGACTGAAGCAACGGACAATTCCTTCAGCGCAACCAATGAAGATGAACTTATCGCCGACGGTCATGCAATTTGCGCTAGTTGTCTGAAAACATTCACATTCGTAATGGTAATCATGATAAGTCTCTAGCAGCGCAGAAGGTAGCGAATGTACTTACTCTAAGCTCCACCCATTTGTCCAGTAATCTTCTGTTATTAAATTCACAGAGAAGGCCGGTTTTGGTAATGGCATATGTGGAATCTGCCATTTCCCCACAGCCGCAGGCTACGTCAACGAAATCGTTGTTCCGTTGCTCCCCTAATATGGCTGACCGGCCCATCAAAGGCACTGGTTCCTTGTACTGCGCAACACAAAATCGAATCTACCATTAAACTCTGCATTCTTTTCTTCCTTCGGAGGCTCTTCCCTCATCGGCAAAGTGCCACGGGACAATTCGCGCCTCTCTTCGAAGCAAAACGTTTCCAGCAGACGCTACACGATAGGCCGAAACGAAATTACGTGGAAACAAAAGACAATTCCTCACCTTGGCACTACGTGAATACTCCAGGTACCAAAATTTAACGTGCCTATTGCCCACGGTGACAAAGTAATTGCCGTTTTCCGCAAAACAGACGGCCTTCACTTTGCTCGACACTTTGTTGGATGCCACTTTGACATTGTTCCTCCAGTCCCAGACATTCACAATCATATCGTGTTGCGACCCAACCGAGACAACGTACTTATTGCTCGGAGAAAAAGCCTGTGTGCAGAAAAATACGGCAAAAGTTAGAACTCGGCACTGTCAGAAGTCAGGCGGAAGCTTCGCGTGGTCCAAGATACGTCACGCTTCTTATCAACTACCACTCGTGGATACCAATATACTCGTGGAAGGAGGAAAAGGGACCCACGTTAGAGTCGTGGTCCCGATGCTCGACGTACGTATGACACACACGCAGCGTGTACAGGGCGTAGCAAAACGACCGCGCTTCCTCAAGGTGGTTCCCAAGGCTGTTCCAAGAAGCTTTTGCTCTTGACATTTTTGATCCAAAGCTTCATTCTCGAGATATTCAATGGTAAAGGTGCCACTGGTAAGGGAGAGACTGATGGGCGAGACGGAGTGGTGCCACCTCGCATTCATTTTCAAGATACTCAATGGTAAAGGTGCCCCACTGGTAAGAGAGAGACACTTTGATAGGCGAGACGGAGCGGTACCACCTCGCCTTCATTTTCAAGATATTGAGTGGTAAAGGTGCCACTGGTAAGAGAGAGACACTTCGATAGGCGAGAGGGAGCGATACCACCTCCTCGTCTTCATTTTCAAGATATTCAGTGGTAAAGGTGCCACTGGTAAGAGAGAGACACTTTGATAGGCGAGACGGAGCGGTACCACCTCGCCTTTATTTTCAAGATATTCAGTGGTAAAGGTGCCACTGGTAAGAGAGAGACACTTCAATAGGCGAGAGGGAGCGATACCACCTCCTCGTCTTCATTTTCAAGATATTCAGTGGTAAAGGTGCCACTGGTAAGAGAGAGACACTTTGATAGGCGAGACGGAGCGGTACCACCTCGCCTTTATTTTCAAGATATTCAGTGGTAAAGGTGCCACTGGTAAGAGAGAGACACTTCGATAGGCGAGAGGAAGCGGTACCACCTCCTCGTCTTCATTTTCAAGATATTCAGTGGTAAAGGTGCCACTGGTAAGAGAGAGACACTTTGATAGGCGAGACGGAGCGGTACCACCTCGCCTTTATTTTCAAGATATTCAGTGGTAAAGGTGCCACTGGTAAGAGAGAGACACTTTGATAGGCGAGACGGAGCGGTACCACCTCGCCTTTATTTTCAAGATATTCAGTGGTAAAGGTGCCACTGGTAAGAGAGAGACACTTTGATAGGCGAGACGGAGCGGTACCACCTCGTCTTCATTTTCAAGATATCCAATGGTAAAGGTGCCACTGGTAAGAGAGAGACACTTTGATAGGCGAGACGGAGCGGTACCACCTCGTCTTCATTTTCAAGATATCCAATGGTAAAGGTGCCACTGGTAAGAGAGAGACACTTTGATAGGCGAGACGGAGCGGTACCACCTCCTCGTCTTCATTTTCAAGATATTCAGTGGTAAAGGTGCCACTGGTAAGAGAGAGACACTTTGATAGGCGAGACGGAGCGGTACCACCTCCTCGTCTTCATTTTCAAGATATTCAATGGTAAAGGTGCCACTGGTAAGAGAGAGACACTTGAACTCGACTATCAAAGTGTCTCTCCCTTACCAGTGGCACCTTTACCATTGAATATCTTGAAAATGAAGCTTTGGATCAAAAATGCCAAGAGCGAAAGGTTCTTGTGGGACAACCTCGGGAGCCGCAACCCCTTTGAGGAAGCGCGGTCGTTTTGCAACACCCTGTATAGCGAAATTGCTTCTAGTTGTGTCTTCGCCGCTCAGAGCGGTACCCGTAGAGCATATACCATAGAGCGGACCATAGAGAGTCTGCCCCGCTGAAGAATTCAGTTGCTCAACGACGACAAAGTGGTTCTTGAAATCTTGACCTTAAATGTACCGGTCGTTCCCGTTCAACCAATTACGTACGCACGCACGTAGGATACGTAGGTATGAAAACGGATGAAAAATGTCCGGCGGGACTGCCCGCGCGCGCTAACTGTATTACGTTGCATTACGTTGCATTACGCTACGCCACGTTATACCACGCTACGATAATATACGTGACACTTCTTTCCCTGACTACCACCTGCCATCGCATCGGTCCATTTGATATTGCGAAACGAACGGCCGCATTCAATTTCTTCTTATCCGTCGATGTCGTCGTCGTCGTCGTCCCCCGTGTGACATACACAAAGTTTCGCCAAAGCTAATGGGAAACGAACCTCCCCTCCCCTCTTTTTGCGCAAGGTAATGCAACGCGTCGGTTCCGCCAGCTTCTGCGACACGGCGCACACGCGTTGTCGACTCTCCAATCGATTTCCAAGCGATTTCCTCAGCGGAACATCATGGTCCAAAACTATGGCCTTGGTACTTTGCTCGGACCAGAGATTTCGAGTGTCCGGCTCAAGGTTTTTGCGGAAGCTTCACGAGTACGGCAGAGGTAGCGGCGGCGGCGGTGGCTCCTCGATACTCACGACACAATTGATGCCGTATTTGTGACCGGAAAACTCTGCGATCTGCACGGCATTGTGAGGGTCCGAGATGTCCCAGACACGCACGTTCGGCATATGACCGCATTCGCCGGTTGCCAGCAGTCTGCCATCACCAGCCAACGCCAACGATGTCACCGTCTTCCGACAGGCGTTCAGAACGTGCGCTTGAGTGTTCCTCCTGGGGTTGAACAGGACCACGGTACATCTGAAAGAAGGTACAAGGTCAGTGCGAGGTCCTGCGTTATAGGGATCCGAATGGACCGGGTGTCCAGGGGGTTCTCGCGAGAGTCGAAGGAAAAGGGTTTGGAAGACTCGACACCGACACTCGACACCGGACCGGACCGGACCAGAAAGATCGACCGACATCCGCGAATGTTTCAGAAGATTCGACGGTACACTCGACGGTTTTGCACAAGTTACGTCGACGGAGGATACGAGAGTGCTCGAGTTTGCTCCATCTTCCCGCAGAATCTCAGCGTAACACCTTGGACCGCAGCTGGGGCTGTGGACCAACTCGGTGTCGTTGCTTTCTGTCTCTTTCAATGTTTCGAGGGTCTCATTGGTGGATTCTCTTCAGCAACGGGTCTCGCTTGAAAAGTAGCAAGGGTATCGATCTTTGTCCTTGCGCGGGGGTGATGATGCACGGGGATCATCCCCCCCCCCCAACACTAAACGGAAAAACTTGCTATCTTTCAACGAATCTTAGCGTAACATCTTGGACCGCAGCTAGGGCTGGATACACTCAGTGACGTCACTTTCTTTCTCCTTCAATGTTCCGTCGGGTCTCATGGATGGATTCTCTTCAGCAACGGGTCTCGCTTGAAAAGTAACAAGGGTATCGATCTTAGTCCTTGCGCGGGGATGATGATGCACAGGGATCACCCCCTCCCCCCTAAACGGAAAAAATCGCTATCTTTCCACCGAATCTTAGCGTAGCATCTTAGATCGCTTCAACGTTCCGTCGGGTTTCATTGATAGATTCTCTTCAAAAACAGCGAGCATCCCTCTCCTCTCCTCGCTCAAACGGAAAAACTTGCTATCTTTTCAACGACTCTTAGCAAGTTTTTCCGTTTGAGCGAGGAGAGGAGAGGGATGTTTGCTATTTTTGAAGAGAACCCATCGATGAGACCCGACGGAACGTTGAAGGAGAAGGAAAGTGACGTCACTGAGTTTGTCTAGTCTAAGCTGCGGTGCAAGATGTTGCGCTATCTTTTCAACGACTCTTAGCGCAACATCTTGGACCGCAGCTTAGACTAGACAAACTCAGTGACGTCACTTTCCTTCTCCTTCAACGTTCCGTCGGGTCTCATCGATGGGTTCTCTTCAGCAAACGGGTCTCGCTCGAAGAGTAGCAAGGGTACCCCTACATATCTCTGTCCTTGCCCGGCGGCGATGATCCACAGGGACCATCGCCTCCCCCTCCCCCCTTTTCCCACAATCGGAAGAAATCGCCCGTGGACCATAGGGGACGATCGACGTTGACGAGGAACTCGCGGAAGAGACGCGAGATGTTCCCTTCCGTCCGGTTCGGTTCCGTTCCAGAACGGGACCACTTTCACCGGTTGCGACATCCCGCGCACCTTTGGCAGACGCAAACCCTAAGACCGACCAGGCAACAACCGCCTCTCGTCAGAACGGACCCGAAGAAGCGACCGGTGTCGTCTCTTTCGATCGACGACGCAGTTGGGTCCAGTCAAGGTCACAACGGATGTACCCGCGAGCGGTCCATTTCCAGCAACTTCCGCAGTCGAACTCGTCGCACCGCGTCACACGTTTCTCTTCAGGCCTTTCTTCATCTTCGACTTTCCGCTACGAGACTCGCTGCTTTCTCTCCTGTCACCCCCCACCCCCCACCAGGTTAACTCCCCTCATGGCGTTGGGTCACACGAGACCGTTGACTTCACACAGCCAAGGTAAGACGCTTTTTACGGCCGATAATGGCGACGAGAGGAAACTCGACGATCGCGACCAGCGCGTTCCACAGCTGCGACTCTTCGACGTTGGACTTCTTCTTGGTAAAAAATTGAAATGAGAAAAAAAAACGTCGAAAACGAAGACGCGGCAAACACCCTACAGTTTGACACTTTCCAGCTTCCGTCGACATAACCGCAATGCGATACGAGATATCGCCTCTGGACATCAACTTCCGGTTTCTCGCTGACGCGACGACTCGTCCGAATGTCAAGGAAGCTCCCGCGGGTTCCGGGGATCTTGCGGATCTCGCAGATTTCGAGGACTTCGACGATTGGTCCACCATCGCCGCGGCTCTTTGGGAATTTCACACGCGTGCGCGCCTTCCTCTTTACCTTGCGAAGGACGGAGAGGGGGGAGGGGAGTCGTCAGAGATAGCGCGAGCAAAAGGAAATTGGGAAGTTCTTCAGGGGGGAGCCATCCGATGGATGCCTATCTCTTGACCCGACGACCTACGTCGACTCTCGTAGCAGACGCGAAACATTTTCTTAGATCGAACATCCGAAGGTTCCAACGGATCCGATGGAAGCTCCCGCGACGAGAATAAGCTGGAGAGAGAGACAGCGACGGTACTCGTTGAGGTTATCAATCGACGGATACATTTTGGTCCTAGGTCTGTGGTGGTGGTGGTGGTGGTGGTGGTGGTGGTGGTTTCAGTCAGAGGTCGAACACGCGTCGGCTTCTCGACCAAAGACCTCAAATCGATAGAACACGAGGGCGTGCGAATGTTAACGAAAGACGAACGACTCTGTGGGTCTTCTTGAGAACCTGGACCGGAACTGGATCAAACTTTGAAGGGACCACACACACACACACGCAAACACACGCACGGCGCTTCCTACTCTAGGAAGCGAAACGCTCGAAGATGATGAAAAGTAAGAGTAAAAAACGAGAGGTGGAAAGAGTCAAAACTTGAAGAATCGTCCCTAAGATTTTACCCTGTGACGTCACAGCCAATTGCCTTCTCGACCGTCGACCTCAAATTAATAAAATATGAGAGCGTGCGAATGTTAACGAAATACGAGTGGTTGTAGGTCTCGTTGAGAATCTGGACCGGAACTGGATCAAACTTCGAAGAGACCACACACACACACACACACACATGCACAGCGCTTCCTACTCTAGGAAGCGAAACGCTCGAAGATGATGAAAAGTAAAAGTAAAAAAACGACAAGTGGAAAAAGTCAAAACTTGAAGAATCGTCCCTAAGATTCTACCCTGTGACGTCACAGCCAATTGCCTTCTTCTCAAAGAAAGTGACAGTACTCGTCGAGTTTATCAATCGACCTGATACATTTTGGTCCTAGGTCTGGTTTCAGTCAGCGGTCGTACACCCGTCGGCTTTTCGACCGTCGGCCTCAAATTAATAAAATATGAGAGCGTGCGAATGTTAACGAAATACGAGTGGTTGTAGGTCTCGTTGGGAATCTGGACCGGAACTGGATCAAACTTCGAAGGGACCACACACGCGCGCACACCACTTCCTTCTCTAGAAAGCGAAACGCTCGAAGATGATGAAAAGTAAAAGTAAAAAACGAGAGGTGGAAAAAGTCAAAACTTGAAGAATCGTCCTTAAGATTTTACTCTGTGACGTCAGAGCCAATTGCCTTCTCGAGCGCGCGTTCCCTCGCAAAGCGCCGAAGAGTCTCCAGAAGGAGAGAGAGAGAGAGAGAGAGAGAGAGAGAGACCGAATCAGACTGCGATATCGAGGCTACGACCGGCGGTCGCTCGACCGCGACTCTCAATATTCGCCACTAGCTCGCAACCGTTCGCAACTTTATAACTAGCCATTGTGGCATCAAGAAGCGCGGCTAACCGTCCAATGAAAAAGATAGAGTGTGCTCGATCAGGCGGTACAATCCTGCCTCTTCGAAAGGTCTCCGACCTTGAAGGGAGATCCCAAAGTTCGCTCCGGAAGGAACTTTGGCGCGTCCTTGACAATTTTCAAGTTGACGAATGAACTTGTCGCGACTAACAGCATCGTGGTGGTGATGGTGATGGTGGTGGTGATGATGATGGTGATGATGATGATGATGATGATGATGATGATGATGGTGATGGTGATGGTGATGGTGATGGTGGTGGTGGTGATGGTAGTGCGGTACCTTGTTGGTACTCGGTTAGCGCGTTTAACTTCCGGTTCGTACGACCGTGAGGAGTCCGAACGCAGACGATTAGCGGCAGGTTAAGAATCCCAATGAGACCAGAGACCAAAGACCAGAGACCAGAGACCAGAGACCTAAGACCAAAGACCAAAGACCATTCGCGTTGCCATAACAGGTCGGGGATGATAATGAACGCCGCAAATTCATAGCGGGTCGTTGCAACAGCAGAGCTTCAACGACTCAAACGTTATGTTCGTGAAAAACGACAGTGTGACTTTGGCTGGATGTAGAGAGAGAGAAGCCTTGCGCAAGAGGTCCCTAAACCCTACAGCGGTTTATTTTTCTCAATTATTTTTAGCTGCAGTTAGCAGCGGTTAGTAACACGGAAAGTTGCAAGTGCTGAAAGAGGTGAGGAGGTTCGGTCGAGGGGAGGAGAGGTGAGGTAAGCGAGGGGAGGTAAGGCGAGGAGAGGCGAGGGGAGGTAAGGTGAGGCGAAGTCGGTTATCGCTCGGGTAACGCAGTTCGAGCAACCTTTTCCTCAGGGTTCTACTCTCTTCTCTTCTATCTTCTCTTTTCTCCTCTCCCCTCCTCTCCTCTCCTCTCCTCTCCTCTCCTCTCTCCGGGTAAAAGAGAGGTGGACACGTCGTCGGGGCCGTGTGAAGGAGGCACACTCTCTTCTCTTCTCTTCTCTTCTCCTCTCCTCTCTTCTCTTCTCTTCTCTTCCCGGTGCTCAGACCTAGCGAAACTGGCACACGGACCACACGAGAGGTCCTCGCGTTTTTCTCACGTGCACATTTGCACTTACACGAGAACAAAGAATTTTTTAAGAAAAGACAAACACGCGCGAGCACTTGTACCAATTTCAGATCCGATCCCAACATCATAGAAAGAATTTGGGGAGGGGGGAGGGTTCCCGTTGAATTTCTCAAGTTTTCCGTTGGAAACTCTCAAGACGAACCACTTCGTCGAAATATCGCGGGCGAATCGTCGAGTCGTCAAGTCGTCAAATTTTCAAGTCGTCAAGTCGTCAAGTCGTCAAGTCGTCAAATCTTCAAGTCGTCAAATCGTCAAATCGTCAAATCGTCAAATCGTCAAATCTTCAAGTCGTCAAATCGTCAAATCGTCAAGTCGTCAAGTCGTCAAGTCGTCAAATCTTCAAGTCGTCAAATCGTCAAATCGTCAAATCGTCAAATCTTCAAGTCGTCAAATCGTCAAATCGTCAAATCGTCAAATCTTCAAGTCGTCAAATCGTCAAATCGTCAAATCGTCAAGTCGTCAAATCGTCAAATCTTCAAGTCGTCAAGTCGTCAAGTCGTCAAGTCGTCAAGTCGTCAAGTCGTCAAATCTTCAAGTCGTCAAATCGTCAAATCGTCAAATCGTCAAATCGTCAAATCGTCAAATCTTCAAGTCGTCAAGTCGTCAAATCGTCAAATCGTCAAGTCGTCAAGTCGTCAAGTCGTCAAATCATCAAATCTTCAAGTCGTCAAGTCGTCAAGTCGTCGAATCGTCGAATCGTTCGAAGAGATCAAGCGAGCAGACGTCGGAAACGTACGACCACCTGCCCTGACCCAACTTAACCTGGACTTTGGTGCTTCGGATGTGCAAAGACGGACCATATGGGAAGCAGAGGAGTTCGCAGTTCGAAATTTGCCGCGGTTTGCGGTCGGTCAGTTTGAGAAAAAAAGGCGTTTAGCGTCGACGAGCCAACTCCGCGGATGAAACTGCACGACTGAAAAGTGCGAGTAGGCGTAAATCCAGGTGCATCCGGTATCGCGTGACGCAGGAACATCGGCCGAAGCCATCGGTTTAAAGGGCACTGGGTCACCTTTCAAAACGCAACGTTGGTTAGCGAACTATTTAACCACCTGCCAACCAGAACCTTATTTTCAACCTTGCGCTCCTCGCGGTGCTCGCGCGTCGACGGCCGAATCGACCGACGAGATACGTCGGTTCGACGTCGAGTCGAACCTTTCCCTCGTGGAACTTTAAGCGGGTCAAACATCACTTATCTGTCGCTTATTACCGCTACCAGGTAGAAATTGCGACTTGGGTGATCGTTTCCCTAGAAATCCATTCTGATCCGTTTAATTCGGTGTCTATCAAACTCTGCGCCGCGGCACAGTTTAGTACACTGCAGTAGTAGTAGTAATTGTAGTAGTTGTAGTAGTAGTAGTAGTAGTAGTAGTAGTAGTAGTAGTAGTAGTAGTAGTAGTAGTAGTAGTTGTAGTAGTTGTAATAGTAGTAGTAGTAGTAGTTGTAGTAGTTTTAATAGTAGTAGTAGTAGGAGTAGTAGTAGTTGTAGTAGTTGTAATAGTAGTAGTAGTAGTAGTAGTTGTAGTAGTTGTAATAGTAGTAGTAGTAGTAGTAGTAGTTGTAGTAGTTGTAATAGTAGTAGTAGTAGTAGTAGTAGTTGTAGTAGTTGTAATAGTTGTAGTAGTACTAGTTATTGTCATAGTTGTAGTAGTAGTAGTAATTGTTGTAGTAGTAGTAATTGTTGTAATAGTAGTAATTATTGTAATAGTAGCAATTGTTGTAATAGTAGTAATTGTTGTAATAGTAGTAATTGTTATAATAGTAGTAATAGTTGTGTAGTAGTAGTTATAGTTATAGGTAGTAGTAGTGGTAGTAGTAATAGTAGCAAATAACGTATAAGATACCACGGATTATCGAAGGTATACTATCAAACGTTATCTGATCTACCGCAAAATTCTTCTCAGCCAATGTGTCGTAAGATAAAGAAAACATTTGGCGCGCGTTGATATTAACATTGAGTACACTGAGAACTTCAGGTGAGAAACCCTTTTTCTGTAATAATAACAGTCAGACAGCCGACTAATAGTAATATTGGTCAGACAGAAACAGTAAATTGATCGAGGTGAGATATTCTATACAAGAGTACCTATCAATAATAGTAGCTTTATTGTCGAATATCACAAAAATACGCTCCTGATCGAAAAGGGACATACACTTTTCAATTCGAATTACCTTCAGGAGTGACAAGAAGAATCCCCTTAACGGAAGTGCGATTGTTAACGAAAAGCTATTATTTGTGTATGGGTTTGCAATTTCAGCTATCATACGTAAGCGTGTACCTATCAATAGTACCTTATTGTCGAATATCACAAAAATACGCTCCTGATCGAAAAGGGACATACACTTTTCAATTCGAATTACCTTCAGGAGTGACAAGAAGAATCCCCTTAACG